>AWOL01S0024133.1:4524-17372 GCA_000715115.1 Nicotiana otophora
TATTATTTATACTATCATTGTCATGGTGAGAAAGAGTGTAAAAGCACGAAGGGTGTTGACGTGTCATTGTTGAGTGTAAAAGCACGAAGGGTGATGTCGTGCCATTTTCAGAGAGTATAAAAGCACGAAGGGTGATGCCGTGCCAAAAGCATGTTAAAGCACGAAGGGTGATGCCGTGCCAATTATTATTATTTATTTATCAGTTTATTGGAGGAATGAGAGTAAAAGCACTCAGGGTGGTGCCGTGCTATTTTCATATTATTAGTTGCTCATTTTATTGTTGATGAATTAATTGGATGCTAAGTGATACTTCTCCTACTGAAATTATTATATCATTCCCCTTCGCATGTCCCCTCCCAATTTATAAATTATTATTTATTGTATTATTGTTGTTTCGTATTTGTATATACTTGTACATGTTGTTTATGTACGTGTCTTGTCATAGCCTCATCACTACTTTGTCGAGCTTAGGCTTGACACTTACGTAGTACATGGGATCGGTTGTACTCATAATACACTCTACACTCCTTGTGTCGATTTCATAGTTGGTCCCAAATGCGTACCATAGTCGTGCTCGGATTCACCTACTCAGAGGAAACTTGAGGTATAACTGCACAGCGTTCGCAGTTCTGAAGACCCCTTCTATCTTATCTTAGATGTGTATTATCTTTCAAACAACTAAAATTTTATTCAGACCTTTATTTGTATCATTCTAGTAGCTCGTGCACTTGTGACACCAGATTCGGGGATGTATTGTGATGATTCGGTAGTTATGGTCTTCCGCACTTTATTTCAGTAATTGACTTCTGTTTAATTTAATTTGCTTAAAAATGGTTAAGATTATTTTAACGTTGGCTTGCCTAGCAAGTGAAATATTAGGCGCTATCACGGTCCTGAAGATAGAAATTTCGGGTCATGACAGAAAGGTGAATTTGCCAAAAGGTTTCTGCAACAAAAGCACATGAAGAAGAATAAATCAGCAATCAAATGTTCATGTTCTCACATAAGCCACGCCCAGGTTCTCCATCATTACATCACCTACCAGAGTTGTTAGATTTTTAAGATCCTATTAATCCGTCCATCTTATTAGTGCGAAGCATTTTTATGAACTCCAAGATTTTTGAAACTAAGGAGGTTCCATACTAGCACCTTTTAGTTTTAATCCAGAATTTTCACTATGCCATGTGTTCATAGCGTAGGCCAAGAATTTTTCACAAGAGCTCTTATGGTTCTTTTTGTATCTCTACCATCAATACCACTTTCTCATTGAATTCAAGTGTCGTGAATTTCGAGACTTTGGCACTCTTGAACCTTTCCTAAAAATATTTGTATAGTGGTTCAAACCTCAAAAATATTTATGTTCCACAGGCCATTTAGTGTGATCAAATGAACTATAAAAGTGATGCCTACGGTGTCCTTTTGGTTTCATTATCCGGTCATAATCCGAGCAATGAAAAAGGAGTACGTTGAAGCTCAGATGATCATTTTTCAGCAAAATAATTGTCTTCTAGAGGAGACATGACCAGTTGAGGAAGGAAGTTCGAATTATTCTTCCACTCACCCCCCATTGGAAAAATGTTGAGATATCACTTAAGGATTACAAGGAAATGCTTGAAGACTCGCCAGCAGAAATTTCTAAGATAAATTTAAATGAGGATATCGGTACTTCGTCCCAGAAGAAGAAAGGTAAAAGAGTAGGAATTATTGAAAAACATCATCCGCTTGCAAAGAGATATTTCACAAGTGCTAAAAATCAAAGGATAGAAGGGTTAAAAGTCAAGTATAATGCATAATCACGAGTCAGAAAATAATTTGCATAAGTCTTCTAAACCTTTATAGCCAACTTCCCGTCCATAATCCCCATTTTTCCTAATCTATAAAACTGCACAAGTATCACCAAGTAAGTATCCATTTGAAGAAATAAAAGTTTGCACACCTTATTTATCCTTTTAACCACTCTACCCCATAAGAAATTAACATAGAAAAACAAACAATTTACATAAGTTTTTCACCATTTAGCCACTTTAAACCACCAAATGTTGCCATTAAAATACAAATATATATCAATAAGGTTTCCTACCTATTTCAAACCATAAAATTTGCCAAGTTCTATGCCATGCAAATACTATTCAAGGGTCCATTATATCATCAAAGAAAAGTCATCCATTTCAAGCCATAAATTTACCCAAATCCAATGGCATGAAAATACTATTCATGCAAATTGCTCTTGGGGTGACTTGAACTCACAACTTCTTGGTTGGAAGTGGAGGGTGCTTACCATCAAAGAAACCCACCTTGTCATGTTACGGGTGCGGATTGAGGGGTCATATTCAGAGGGAATGTCATGCACCCCACCAGGTTGCGGGCACGGGCACAACACAGCCATCCAGTTCTACAGCTGCTACATCTTTGGCACCCCCTCCAGCTCGAGGCACCCCAGCCCCAGCAGGGCTTGGTGCAGCTAGGGGTGGAGCACAGAGTTCGGGAAGATCCGGCCGTTTCTATACTATGAGAGGTCGCCAGAATTTAGAGGCTTCTCCAGATGTTGTCACAGGTATATTGATTCTCCAATCTCATGATGTATATGCTCTTATTGATCCCGGTTCCACTTTGTCATATGTCATACCTTATGTTGCTATGGAATTTGGGATACAACCAGAATAGCTTCATGAGTCTTTCTCTATATCTACTCCGGTTGGTGAATCTATTTTGGCCGCACGGGTTTATAGGGATTCCTCCTAAGATTCCTCCTAAGATTCTTCAGAAGTAGAACTTCCTCCCATTTTCACGAATCAGCCCAAGGAACTTGAGTCTCCAAAGTTGACGATGATCAACATGGGATGATTGGTGAACCCATTATACAAAGGAGATATGATTCTACCACAACCAAATAGATAATGAATAATGATTTAATCATAGGAAAGAAATATTGCTCATGCAAGATGCTAAGGAAGAACTTCAGAAGATTCAGGTTTCCCAAATTCTCAAGCGACAAGTCCAAGTTCACAAGGAAAACAAAATACATTAGAAGGAGAAGGCCATGCAAAGAGAAATATAGCCCGATTATTTGTAATAAAGTAAGACATTTTGCGCAGAACTGCCCGTAGTTCAAGCATTCTATTAGACTTCTCTCTGAAATTATAGATTACACATGCATTCATTTTAGTGAGGATGAAAATTTTGAATTAGTTTTTTCATAGGAAGATGAGCCCACATAAGAGATTTTATTTCCCTTGTATGTTTATGAGGAATAAGGTGATGATCATTACCAAATTTCAGAACAAAAGCCAAAGGTGAAAGAAGAGATCCATAGCATCACGGTGATATCACAAACAACAATCAAAGTCTATGTATCTAAGTGGGGCAAACCAACACATGGAAAGAGAACCACATCATCACGGTGATCCCGCAAGCAGAGATCAATCCAAGTGGGGCAAACTAACACATGTCATAACTTTTCTTTGACACGAGAGTAGACTCATCACTCATTATCCTGTGATTGGTAATTAATTACCAACCACTCAATTAACTTCTTCTGGATGACAAGTTTCTCATATCAAATAAGCTCTCCCTTTTATCCCAACTTGCTACAGCAAAAAACATTTCTAAGTTTGATCTCAAATTAGGATTTTGGCAATTAGGAATCCGCCCAGATGATAGGGCAAAAACTAGTTTTTGTATTCCCGATCACCATTTTCAGTGAAAAGTCATACCTTTCAGTTAAAAATCTATTCCATCTTTATTTCAAATGGCCATGATAAAAATATTTCAGCCCATCCTCCATACATCACTTGTTTATATAATAATATTTTACTATTCAGTGATACTTGGGAAGAACACATAACATTTCTCAATCATTATTCATCTTTAGTGGGAAATATGACTTCTTTCTTTCAGCCAAAAAATAGTTTTTGGAAAAAAGAAGCTTGATTTTTTGGGCATGCATTTTCCCATAGAGAATATACCCAGGTCCTCATATTTCTGAGTACCTTTTCAAATTATCCGATACTGGGTTCACAACGATGCAAATCCATCAGTTTTTGGGAATAATAAATTATGTGATAGATTTTATTCCTAATGTTTTTACATATATTTCGCCCCTCCCAAAAATGTTGAAGAAAAATGCCCAGCCATGGGGCAAGGAACAAAATGATGCAATGAAAAAAATAAAAGAGATATCCCAAAGTGTCAAATCTTTTCACATTCCCTCCAATGAAAAGAAAATATTGCAGACAAATGCGACTAATTAATTTTGCAGCGCATATGTTTGAGGAAGAAAATGGTCAGAGAAAAATATGTGGTTACGCGAGTGGAAGATTCAAGGATGTCGAACAACACTATCATTCCACTTTCAAGGAGATTATAACACTGAAAAATGGGATTAAAATATTTAATTTTTTTTAATTCACTCACAATTTCTTATAGAGATAGATATGAAGGATTTTCCAAGGATAATCTAGTTGAATCCAATGGTCATTCTTAATTAGCAAATTCTCGGATGGGCTCAATAGTTTCTCCATACAAGTTTCGGCCCAAGCACATTAAAGGGGAAGATAATATTTTTAGTGATTTTCTTTGAACGCAAGGTGATTGTTTCAAAAGATTTCTGCAACAAAAGCACATGAAGATGAATAAATCAGCAGTTCAAATGTTCATATTCTAACATGAGCCACACCCAGGTTCTCCATCATTACATTACCCGCTAGAGTTGTTTGATTTTTCAAATCCTATTGATCCGTCCATCTTATTAGGGGGAAAAGTATTTATGAACTCCAGGTGTTTTGAAACTAAGGAGGTTCGATACTAGCACCCTTTGGTGATAATCTGGAATATTCACTATGCCATGTGTTCATAGCGTGGGCCAAGAAGTTTTCAAAGGATCTCTTATGCTTCACTTGATATCTCTGCCATCAATACCACAATCTCATGGAATTCAAGTAGCATGATGTTCGAGACTTTGACAATCTCGAACCTTTCCTAAAAACAATTTTGTTGTGGTTCTAACCTCAAAAATATTAGGTTCATCATTTTCATTCTTGTGGAGTCAAAATATTTATATTCCACACGCCATTTAGTGTGATCAAAAGAACTATAAAGGTGATGCCTATGATGTCATTTTTGTTTCATTATCCAGTCATAGTCATAGCAATGGAAAAGGAGCACGTTGGATCTCATAGGCTCATTTTTCAGCAAAATAAGAGCCTTCGGGAGGAGATATGGCCAGGAGATGAAGGAAGTTTGAATTATTCATCCACCCACCTCCATTGGAAAAATGTTAAGACATCACTTACGGGATAAAACGAAATGCTTGAAGACTTACCAGACACCTATGACATTTATCCAGCAAAAATTGCTAAGATCAATTTAAGTGGGGAATATCGGTACTTCGTCGCTGAAGAAGAAAGTTAAAAGAATAGGAAATATAGAAGAAAATCATTCGCACACAAAGAGATATTTGACAAGAGCTGAAAAGTGAAGGCTAGAATGGTTAAAAGACAAGCATAATGCATAATCATGAGCCAAGAAATAATTTGCATAAGTATTCTTAACCTCTTTAGCCAACTTCCCTTCCATAATCCACCTTTTTCCTAAACTAAAAGCTGCACAAGTGTCTAAAATAAATTTAACCTCTTAACTCTCTAGGTAATTACCCATTTGAAGAAATAAAAGTATGTACACCTTTTTTTATCCTTTTCACCACTCTACCCCACAAGAGATTACTATGAAAAAACAAACAAATCTACAAAAGTTTTTCACTTTTTAGCCACTTTAACCCACCAAAGGTTACCATAAAATCCAAGTATATCGATTAATCTGCCTACCCATGTCAAGACATAAATTTCCCCAAGTTCTATGCCATCCAAATACTATTCAAGGGTCCCTTACGTCATCAAGGAAACGTCATCCATGTCAAGAAATACATTTACCCAAAACCAATGCCATGCAAATACTATTCATGGGTCACTTTGCCATCATCCATGTCTTGTCCAAACCAATTCTAAAATATAAGTCCATGCAATTTGTTTTTGATCATACTTTTATGTTTTGTCTATTAGCCAGATAAGAGTCTTACATTGTAAAACTTTTATGTTAGTTGTACTTGTTTAATACCAGTTGTACTATGTAATCAACTAAGGGTATAGTACATGAAGATAGTTCTGAGGTAAGTACGGATTCCTGCAAAGACTCCCCAGAAGAAGAACTTCCTTTTATTTTCATGAATCAGCCCAGGGAGCCAAATGTCCCCGAAGTGGATGATGGTCAAGATGGGATGACTGATAAGCCCATTCCAGAACGGAGATATAAATCTGACCAAACAAAAAAGATAATGAAGAATGATCCAGCACTTTATAGAGCTTGCTCTAGGTCAAATTTTAATCACAGGAAAGAAATATTGCTCATGCCAGGTGCCAAGGAAGAAGTTCAAAAGATTTAGGTTGCCTAAATTCTTAGGTGACATGTCTAGATTCAGAAGGAAAATAAAATACTTCAGACGGAGAAGGTCGGGCAGTGCAAGGACACATAGAGCCTGTTTTATTTGTAACAAAACAGGAAGGTTTACGCGAAACTGCCCCCTGTCTAAACAGACTATTAGAATTATCTTTGAAATGACAAGCATTCATTAAGTGATGATGAGTATCTTGAATTTGTTTTCTCACTTGAAGATGTGCCCACAGAAGAGATACTTTTTTCCTTGGATGTTTATAAGGAATATGGTGATGATTATTACTAAATTTCATAACCAAAGGCAAAGGTGAAAGAAGAGATCCATAGCACCATGGAGATCTCGCAAGTATAAATCAAAGTCTACGTATCCAAGTAGGACAAACCAACACATGGGAAGAGATCCACAATATCACGGTGATCCCGCAAGTAGATTCAAAGTCTATGCATCCATGTGGGACAAACCAACACATGGGAAGAGATCCACAATATCACGGTGATCCCGCAAGTAGATTCAAAGTCTATGCATCCATGTGGGACAAACCAACACATGTCATAGCTTTTATTTGACACAGGAGCATACTCCTCACACATTATCCTACTGTCGTTCCAGATTAGTACTGGGTGTCATACTTCATGAATTTTGACAACGCCTCTAATGGAATTCTGACCATAACCTTCATTATGAAGCACTCGATCACCATTGAATTCTTCCTAGGACGGAAGTACAAGACAGAATTGATTAGGTCACATGTCCCAGGTAAGGATTTGGTTATTGATTTTGACATTTATATGGTTTTGCAGGACATACTCCAGATCAAAACCAATGGGATAACATTCATAAATCACACAACACTCCTGTTTAGAATCTCACACTGAATTCTTAACCAAATGTGACAATCCTTTATGGAAAAATGAAGAGTTCTTCAGCAAGCTGTCTTCAAAGAAAAATGAGAATATCAATTGTACAAAGGCAAGTGACTTTGGTATGAATCCCGACCACATTCAACTTGCAAAAAAGGTGTGTCAGGAGCTAGTGGATTTTGATCTCATCGAGCCATCAAATTAACAATGGGCGTGCAAAGCATTTTATGTCAACAAAAGAGACGAGCAAACGAGAGGTAAATTGAGATTGGTAATTAATTACCTGCAACTCAATCAATTTTTTATGACAACTTTCCCATGCCAAATAAGCTCATCCATTTCTCCCAACTTATCAAAGCGAAATATTTTTCTAGGTTTGATCTCAAATCATGCCTTAGGCACTGTGAATCCACCTGAATGATGGGGAAAAAACTAGTTATTGCATTCTCGATCACCATTTTCAATGGAAAGTCATGCCTTTTGGTTTAAAGAATGCTCCATCTTTGTTTCAGAAGGCCATGATAAAAATATTTTACTTGTTTACATTGATGATATTTTATTGTTCTATGATACTCGGGAGGAACTTAAATTTGCTCAATCATTTTGAATCTTTAGTGTGAGAAAATGGAATCATGCTTTCAACCAAAAAGATGGTTTTTGCAAACAAGAAATTAATTTTTTGGGCATGCATTTTGCATATGGAGAATACACCCTAGGTCCTCATATTTATCAAGTTCCTTCCTACTGGGTTCACATCAAATCAAATCTCATATTTTTTGGGAATAATAAATTATGTGAGAGATTTAGTTCCTAATGTTTCTACATATATTTCTCCTCTCACAAAAATGTTTAAGAAAAATGCCCAGTCATGGGGCAAGGAACAAAATATTGCAGTTAGAAAAATAAAAGAGTTGTCCTAAAGTGTCAAATATTTGCACATTCCCTCCAATGGAAAGAAAATATTTTAGACATATGCCAGCAATGAGTATTAGAGTGCAACTATATTTGAAGAAGAATAAGGACAAAGAAAAATATGTGGTTACGCTAGTGGAAGATTCAAGGATGCTGAACAAAACTAACATTCCACTTTCATTGAGTTTCTTTATGTGTTTACTACAGCTTCCCTGAACCTGATTACAGATATTGCTCCTATTCAGGACTATGCACAGAATTTAGAGGATCACAAGAGGCTACAACAAGTTGCTCGAGATCACAACTAGGGTCAATCTAAAATGGCCCGGTCCACGAGAGATACAGGAGGATTTCAAGGCTGTTTAGGTCCCCATTGCTTCGGCAGCCACCTAACTTGGAGACTAGCATTCAATCACAGTCTTATGGAAAATTTTGAGAACGGACCACGTATTTAGGTCAGGGCCAGAATTTCCAAGGGCAGAGTTTGCAGAATAGTGGGGATACTAATAGGATGCGACCCTTGAAGCAATGTTGTAGTAGATGTTGTAGGAGTCATTTTGGGCATTTCTTCTAGGATTTGAATTTGTGTTTCTCATGCGGGCAGCCTGGTCACATCATGCGCTTTTTCCCAATATGAAATCTAGGTGGCGTGATACCGCCTACGGGGTCGGTAGCAACCTTTTTATTGACAACACATCCTCATGAGAAAGGTATACGACTACCGATGGGAAGGGATAAAGGTAGAGGTGGAATGCCCATGTACAGCCCAAGTGGTCAATAAGAAAATCACATCTATGTGTTGTCAGGATGTCAGAATTTAGAGACTTCACCAAACGCGATCATAGGTATATTATCTGCGCTTTTCATTAGTGTATATGCTTTGGTAGATAGGTTCTACCCTGTCGTATATTAATCCATATGTTGCTGGTTAATCTGGTAAAGTATGTATTGCTACGACAACCGTTTGAGGTGTCCATGCCTGTGGGCATATCCGTGATATTTAGCCGAGTGTATCGAGATTGCGATGTGATGATTTATTATCACCTTACCTTGACCGATTTGATTGAATTAAAATGGTAGAATTTAATGTCATTATGGGAATTGACTGGTTGGCCTCTTGTTAAGCCATAGCGGATCGTTGGAGTAAAGTATTTCGCTTTAACTTTCTTGGAGAGCCCGTTATTGAATGTAATGGCAATGTCGTAGAGCCATAAGGGAAGCTTATTTCTTACCTTAGGGCCCGAAAGATGATCACGAAAGGATGTTTCTATCATATGGTATGGGTACAAGATGGCAAAGCATCCCACCCTTTAATCGGTTTTAGTCGTTAGTGAATTTCCTGATGTGTTCCTGGATTGAGTTTTCTATCAATGTGCCATTCGATATTCAGCTTATATATATTCATCCATACAAAATGGCTCCTACGAAGTTTAAGGTTAACATACTAGTTGAAGGAACTTATTGATAAGGGCTTAATTCGACCCACCACTTCCCCATGGGGAGCCTAAGTGCTATTTGTTTGAAAGAATGATGATTCGTTAAGGATGTGTATTGATTATCGACAGCTAAATATGGTGACCATCAAGAGAAAGAATTCACTTCCAAGGATCGATGATATTGTTTGATCAATTGCAAGGTGTCTAAGTATTTTTCGAAGATCGATCTCAGATTTGGATATCATCAGCTAAGGATCAAGGAAGAAGATGTTCCGAAGACATCTTTTCGGACCAGATATGTCCAGTACAAATGTCTCATTATGTTGAGTGGCCTTACCAACGCACCAGCGGCTTTTATGGATTTGATGACTCGAGTGTTCAAGCAGTATTTGGAAATTTTTGTGATCATGATCATAGATAATATACTGGTATATTTTCGAACATAGGCAGAGCACGGAGAGCATTTACGAATGGTTTTACGCATACTTCGGGATCATAAATTGTACCCATATTTTCCAAGGATGAGTTCTGGTTGAACTCAGTGGCCTTTCTTGGGCACATAGTGTCCGGTGAGGGTACATACGTTGATAGTCAAAATGATGAAGCAGTTAAGAATTTTCGAAGTCCTACAACCCATACCAAGGTACGCAACTTCCTTAGCTTGGCTAGTTACTACTGAAGGTTTGTTGAGGATTTCTCATCCATAACTACTTCTTTGACGAAATTGATGCATAAGGAAGCGAATATTCGGTGGACTGATGGTTGTGAGAAGAGCTTCCAGGAGTTAGAGGATAGGTTAACCTCGGCACAAGTATTAACTCTTCCTGAGGGACCCAAGGGGTATGTCATATACTGTGATTCCACATAGTGGTCTTAGGAAGCATACTAATGCAATATGGGAAAGTGAATGCATATGATTCAAGGCAACTGAGGAAACATGAGCAAAATTATCTGACCCGTGACCTGGAGCTAGTAGCTGTCATTTTTGCACTAAAGATACGGTATCAATATCTATACGGAGGTCATGTTAACATATCCTCCGATCACAAGAGCTTTCAGTGCATATTCAAGCAAAAAGAGTTGAATTTAAGGCAATGAAAGTGACTCGATGTTTTAAAGGACTATGATGTTGATATTCTATACCACCCCAGGAAGGCAAACATGGTGGATGATACATTAAGTAGGATTTCTCTGGGCATCCTGCGGTAATTGGAAAAGCAAAAATTGGATATGAATAAGTGTACAGTAGCTTGACACCGATAACGGAGGAATCATAGTTCTGAATACTGTCGAGTCCTTGTTAGTGGCCGAAGTAAAGGTGCGACAATTTGAAGATCCAGCCTTGGTGAAAATACGAGGAAGCATCCCCTTTCAAAAATATCAAGGCTAGGCCGAGCGCACTATTCAAATGCTCAAGGCCATGTTACGGTCCAATGTTCTGGACTTCAAGAGTGATTAGGAGGATCGTATATCACTCATCAAATTTTCTTACAACAACAGCTACTATGCCAGCATTTAGGTGGCACCATATGAGGCCTTACACAGACAAACGTGCATATCTCCTATAGGACGGTTAGAAGTTGGTGAAACAACGTTATCAGTCCCTGAGTTGGTGCAACAAGCTGGGGAAAAGGTGAAGTCAATTCAAAATCGATTATTGACTACTCAGAGCATGCAAAATTTTTACTCAGATAGCCGGCGGCGAGATTTGGAGTTTGTTGTAGGAGACTAGGTGTTCTTGAAGATGTCACCTATGAAACTTGATGAGGTTTGGTAAAAGAGGAAAACTCATCCCCTGATATATCGGACCATATCGAATCATAAAGGAAGGTCAGTCAAGTGGCTTATAAGCTGGAGTTACCCCCGAAATTGGAGGCAGTGCATTCGGTATTTCATGTATCTATGACCGGCATGTGTTTAAGTGATCCATTGCATATCATGCCTCTTGAAGTTATTAAGGTTACATGAGATATATTCTACGAAGAATTTCTGGTGGCCATTCTAGATCGTCAAGTCCGATAGTTGCGAACTAAAGAAGTGGTTTCTGTTAAAGTGCTTTGTAAGAACAATAGTGTAAGGCCCCGTTAAAATTTCCTAATGATTTAATATTTTAAAGTGTGACAACGGTATTTGAGAATAACGTATTCGAGTATCAAAGGAGACCTATGGGGTGGAACCGCATTATTTTGACATCAAAAGTGTTTCAACGACGTCGTTTTTTCGTGTATATGTGGTATCACATTTAGCAGACGAGCTTCAAATTCCGTGTTGATTGAAGCATTAGATCCGTATTGAAATTACGGAGCCATAGCAAAAGGAATCATCGAATTAGGACATCGTATGAGAGAGTTATGCCTATTTTCGGGCAAAATAGAAAAGATTTCCCTTCGCCAGCGCCTAGGTTAGCGAGGAACGCTAGCCCTGGCGCTGGGATTTTTGAGGTTCTGGAAATTGGGCCACAGGTAGCGCCCCACGCTGCCTGTGATGCCCGAAATGCTATATACTCATTCGGGGTTCATTTTACCCCATTTTACTTGCCCAATCTTTGGGGTTTTCCTCCACTCTCTCAAGACCTCCAAATCCCTCCATCTTCAAGGTGAGTAATCCCTACTAATTTGGTGTTTCATTCCATCAATTCCGCCCTAAAACTAACTCAATCCTCCATAAAATACATAGATCTTAAATAAATTTCTTCAAGAACTCAAAGAAGGGTTTTGCAAGATTTCTTCCAAAAGGCAATCCTACACCCTTAGACTTACATGTATGGATATATTATGAGAATATGAGTATGAATTAAGTATTGGAACTTATGGTATGGTTATTGAAAGCCATAAGTTCCCAATTTAAATACATAACCATTGTAGAGATTGAAAGGTGATTACTTGATGGAATTTTGTTAGTTGAGGGTGAATGGATGGTCATGTATGTGATGTTGGGAGTTATGGATTGTTCATGAAGGATGGTGGAATAAATTATTGGTAAATGGTAGTAATTGGATGAAGTAATTTTATGGGTAAGAGATGTAGAGATTCATGCCTACTAGGTGTTTTATAAAATGCATAAATGGCCTAAACTATGGAATTTGTTACTAATATTGGTTCCATTGGATGTTGTCATTGTAGATTGAAGTTGCTTAGTATAGTAGATCATTGTAGTATCATTAAGAGAAGGATTGAGGTATGTATGGCTAAA
>AWOL01S0024134.1:0-27027 GCA_000715115.1 Nicotiana otophora
TATATATATATATATATATATATAGGCCAAATACATAAGCAGACCCTTAAACTTGTCCCTTTTTTCCATTTAGACACTTGAACTAAACTTTGTCCCTGGTGAACCCTTGAACTAGAGTCAAATTATGCCAATTAGACACATATTGCTAACATGGCAAAGTATGTGTGCAACACTCATTTTGAGCGCGTCAAGCCCATATCTTTGAACAAAATATTTTTTTTTCTCCTTCTTCCTCACTCTCTTTCCCTCCCACCAGCTTCCACCACCCAATTAGACACATCTAGTAGGGGAAAAAGGAACGACTGTAGAGCCAGAAAAACAAAACAGAAAATACTTTTGTCATTCATCATTTTCCTTCTCTGAGTTTTCCTATTTTGTTGGTGTCCCATCCTTAACAGTTAAACTTAGAATTCTTTTGTTCAGGCTGGAACATCCACCATTTATCTTAATTGCAACTTCTGAAAAAATTTCATTGTCCAGTCAGAGCAATTCCCAACACCAACTATGATACCTCCATCGCAATTCTCAATGTTGGCGATTGGTGATACAGTCAACTAAAAGCTCAGATTCTTTATCTCTGGCAATACAGAAACATGCAACTTAATAGCAAATTCATTAGACTCAGTTGTCACACTACATTATTATTCTTAGAGTTAGGAATTCAACAAAGATGAAAACTTGTGGATAAATACCGTACCCAGTTCATATAATTCTTGAAGAACTGATATAAACCAGTTTTCTTTCTTTTTGCTCTATTTTTGTCATCCGATCAAAATCAAAACTTAGAAAGTAACTTTCGGTATGGAAATGGAAGACAAAGAAAAATAGAATAAAGGGATAGGAGAGAAAAGTTATGAGAACAAGAAAGAATAGATTTCCATTACCTAATATCTTATCAACGTAATTTGGGGTCAGCTTCACAAAATTTTCATTACCTAATTTAATATGGCAAAAGTGATAACTGATAAGGATCACAAGAAGAAGAGCAGGGAACGGGGGGACGGGGGGAAGAAGAAGAGAAAACAGGGAGGAGGGAGGATCGGATATTTTGGGGGAATTTTTTTTTCATGTGTCACATACTGATTTGTCTATTTTTGCCATGTAGGAGGAGTTTGACAGCACGCTCCTAAGTTGTTTCTCAGATTGTGCCAAACGTGTCTCATAGGAACATTTAGACTTGAGTTTAGGGGTTCACTAGGAACAAAGCTTAGTTCAAGTGTATAAATGGAAAAAAGGGACAACCTATGTATTTGGCTCATATATATATATATATATATATATATATATATATATGTGTATATGTATATATATGTATATTTTTATATAAAATTTCTAAAATTTTATCGTACATATTAGTCATTTGTATTTTTAGTCTAGTTCTTTGCTATTATATTAATCTAATTATTTGCCTTTACAGTCTAGTTTGATTCGTAGTTTTCTTTTGCTAAGTACAATAAATCGAATTTATTTCATGTTAAAAATAATCGATTTTTAATTGAGTACTATTATTCTTCACTATTTGATTCAATTATCATCAATATACTCTTGGTAAATGATAGATTTTCAAAGAGCAATTAATTTGATAGTGTTACGTTGAAATATAGACATGTAGTCGCCGGAATATGCGTTTGGTAGTGTGTCTCATGTTTAAGAAAAAAATCGATAAATAACCGAAAAATCAAAAAACCGCCAAAAATCGACAAAACCCGAATCGATAAAAAATCGACTTAATTGGTTTGGTTTGATTTGGTTCCAATATTTGAAAAAATGACTTACTTGGTTTGATTTTTTTTAAAGAAAAACCGACCCAAACTGAACCATGAACACCCCTAGTTACAGGTCTACGTCTTCAATAGTTTATATATATATATATATATATATATATATATATATATATATATATATATAACTATTAAAATAGTAAACTTGTAGCTGGTCTGGAAAAAATTTACAAAATATCACTTCAATTTGAGGAGTGGGTCCCCTGGTGTGCCGTAGGTATTTCCCCTTCTTTTAAGCTTCTTCTTTGATACAGTAGCCTCTGTTAGGTTAATTCTTCTTTCACATATGCATAGCTATATCATGTTTTAAATTATTGCTATTTAAGTTTTTTCTTTTTTGGTATTTTCTGTAATAGTGTCGCAGAAACTTTGAATTTTTATTGATAGACTATGTTGGTTTATAAGTTGGAACGTGTATGGTTTCATTGATAGACTTTGAATTTTTAGTGATAGACTATGTTGGTTTATTAGTTGATAGACTTTGAATTGTTATTGACAGACTATGTTGGTTTATAAGAACGTGTATGGTTTCATGCGTTAACAAAACTAATTTTATTATTCAAATGTTACTTTGTTATTATATTAGAGTTTCAAAATTTTATTTAATTAGTATGCTTATTCGTGAGTTAACTTAAAGTTAGTATCATTATAAAAATGAACATAACTAATCATGCAATGTTTTACTTAATTTAGCAAAAAAACTTGGTTAATAATCACTAATAACTAAAGATCCATTTTTGTTTAAACTTCTTACCATAATGTAGATTTGATTAAAAAGATTCCAGTAAAAGTAAAAAAAAGGAGAAAATTATCATTTCATAACATACACTTTAAAGAATAAAAATAGTTTACAACAACAACAGCAACAACAACTATGTCTCAATTTCAAACAAGTTGGAGTCGACGATATAAATCATCATTCCTTTTGTTAAGATCAACTCATAAATTTATTCTTATATTTAATAATAAATTTATGTTTGTTAAACTTTTCAATGTCTTTTATATGATCTTATTTTGTAAGAAAGTTTACAAGCAATTTGATATTAGAATCTGATTTTTGAATTGTCGAGGTTATGTTTACGTTTAATTGAGTTCATTACTTATTAATTTATTTATGCAAAGCAAATTGTAGCTTATTACACTTTTGAAGTTTCTTACATGTCGAATATTTTTGGCGAAGAAAGGTTTAAGCAAGATTTGATTACTCTAGAAAGGATAGTTGAATCAATTTAGATTTTAGTTTGGATTTGAAGAAATTTTCGAATAACATTTCAAAACTTAAATAAAAGACAAAAAGAAACTTTCTTCATATATTTGGTTGTTCAATATATAATGGTTAAGCTCTATTTGGGTCTTGAAATTTGTCATAATGTATATTTAGTTAGAAAAGTTTCAATTAAACTAAGCAACGAGGCAATTTCGTAGCTTCCATTCTTCAAAGAATATGAAAGCGTAAAGTGAAAAAAATATTTCCCGCTATGTTTATGTTAAGTTGTTAAATGGAAGGGTCCTTGGAAAAGAAAAGGGAGAAGTTGAAAAGAAAGGAGAAAAACAAAAGTAGAAAAGAAGGAGGACGTTGGAAGAACAAGGAGGAGCAACAAAAACTAAATTAAATAAGAGAGGAACAACTGGGAGAAAAAGGATGCTTTCGTGATTATTCTTACTGATCTAGAACAAAGCTACTGAAGTTTAAGTTCCTACTAAGTGCATTAACCGTAAACTTGTGCTCGAAATTGGAAGAAATAAAACAAGCTCTTCTAGACAAACAACAACAACAACAACAACAACAACCCAGTATAATCTCACTAAGTGAGGTCTGGGGAGGGTAGTGTGTACGCAGACCTTACCCCTACCATGAGGTAGAGAGGCCGTTTCCAATAGACCCTCGGCATCCTTCCCTCCAAGAACTCCCCTCCAAGCTCTTCTAGACAAAGACAATAGCAAAATGTATTATCATTATGAGTTGTTTGGTACAAGGGTGGAATAAACAAGTATATCCCATCTCATGGGATTAGCTATCCCACCTTCTATATGTGATAGTTAAACTCACTATTTTACTGTAAAATTTATCCTAGAATTAGCTAATACCTAAAACTAAACATGAGTTCATACAATCACAAACTCTATCCGAAATTATTATCCTTATCCCTTGTATCAGATGACCCTTAGCGATTAGGGAATGCACAATATATCAAAATTGAAATTGTTGGGCCCGTGCTTGGGTAAAACCTCATCTAGTCGATACCATAAGAGAAAGAAGTATGATTCCTTTTATGAACAATTAGCATGTTACAATAAATACAATCTCATTCTATCTCTTGATCAAGAAGGTGCTGTACAGTTTCACCATCCGGCATGGATGGTGAAAGACATTGACATTTCGCAGCAAAATTTTTATCAAAACGAAAGACAGAAACTTCAACAACGATTAGTGGGATCCAGGCTGCAACCCAAACATCATCCCATGCTCGCTTACACTACCTGCAGATAATCGTCTCATTTTTTGCCATAGCCTCCTGGTTTTTCCTGTTCTGAAAGGACCTGAGCTTGAGTACCTCCTAAATGGACTGGAATCTTTCTTTCCAAATCTTGCTAATGGACTCAGTAAATCGGACATTGAGAGTCCCCTCTCAACATCCAGCTCACTGTCGGAGTTAGAGACCGGTGATCGAGGGTTCAAAAGTTGGCCCGAAGCTGTACTCATCCTAGCGTCCATGTCAATAGATAGATCATCTCGGCTACAACTTCGAGACACGAATTCTTTTGTCTGTTCACCTTCGCTACACACCAACTTCAAAGCCTGGACGACCTCACCCATGAAAGGCCTGTGCGATACCTCTGGTTGAACACACATTGAAGCAATAGCAGCTACTTTTACAATGTCATCAAAAGGGAAATCAGGCCCCAAAGTAGAGTCCACAATCAACTCCAGACCACCTTCACTCGTTAGGAGTGGGCGTGCCCAAGCCACTAAATTCTCTTGACCAGGTGGTTGGGACATATCCACCGGCTTTCTTCCGGTTAGCAGCTCAAGTAGGACAACCCCATAGCTGTAAACATCACTCTTTACAAGGAGATGCCCCGTCATAGCATATTCTGGAGCTACATACCTGGTATAATAACAAAGTCAGAAATGTACATCTGAAGAATCAATTGTTAACACAGATGGTAGAGGTTTACTTATAGTCAAATTTCAATGTCATCGAGTATGTATTAACCCATATTCAGGGAAAATAACAAATAAGGCATTTACAAAAATTATACTGCAGGCAAGCAAACCAGCATGAAGCAGCTGAGCTGCTCAATGCTTCAGGCCTTCGAATAGAAAGAATGGCGAGACGACTGGCCTAATGAAAATAAGAATTTAAGTCAGCGAATATTTTACCCAAAAGTTCCCATGACTCGAGTGGATATGTGTCTGTTTTCTTCATCTAATGCAGCTCTAGCCAAACCAAAATCAGACACTTTTGGGGTGAAATCATGTTCCAGTAAGATGTTGCTAGATTTAAAATCCCTGTGTATGACACGGGGACTGGAATCTTCATGCAAATAGGCCAGGCCTCGGGCAGCACCAAGTGCTATTTTCATTCGGGCATGCCAATCAAGTGGAGAAATTTCCTTGTCAACACCTGAAAGACAGATAGTTTTAGCCAGTCTGAAATCTAAATACTACATGGCTTCACCCAAAAAGTTAGGAGGGACCCAAATTGAATATTACCATGAAGGTGAGATTCCACGCTGCCATTTGGCATGAGCTCATAAACTAAACAGCGGCTGCGCTCCTCAATACATATGCCTATCAGCTTGACCAAGTTCCGATGATGGAGGCGGCTCAGCATCTCTACTTCAGCCAAAAATTCACGACCACCCTGCTGGTCGTCTCTCTTGAGGATTTTCACTGCCACTTTCATCCCATCATCAAGCACACCACTATAAACACGACCAAATCCCCCTTCACCTAGTACTCTTGCTTCATTGAAGTTGTCAGTTGCTCTCTCAATTTCAGTTGAGCTGAATGTTCTAGCTGAACCAGTATAAGCAGCAAAGCTAGAACTAAAGGATAATGAAGGAGAGTTCGGCCTGCTCCCAATCATGGAGGCTGCAATCCCTACAGTATGCATAAAGATCAGAAACTAATTCTGTAGGTCTTTATTACACAAGACTCATGAGAACCACAAATTTGTCCACATTTTAAATGCATATTAACTACTCAATTGATGTGCTTGGTTCACATGATAAAATTGTGAAGCTTAAAGGTTCCCTAAGGCACCCCATTAAGAGCTGACACTTCAAGATATTCCAGTCAAAAGACATTGGATGATTCACCATATTATCATTAAGAATTATCCAGTTAACTTGTTCTATATGCCATTTCATATATTTGGACATTCATTCCATTGTATGCTCAGGATAAGAAGTAAAAGAAACTGCATTGAGCAACACATAGCATATTCAAAACTACAACATGATTTTAATTTCCCCTAATATAGTATTTACGTGGAATGCTACAAAGGCATGATGATAAGGGAGGTTAGACTTCTGAATTTCACTGTTGGAATTTCTTTTTCGGCACGAATTAAGAGAACTTATGACAGGATAAGAACACTAGGCAAACCATATTGCACTATATCATATACATGTAAAGAGAAGGATTTAACCTGATGACTTTGCAAGGGACGGTAATGTAGTTGGCGGAGTTGGGTCTGACTGACATCCGCGATCTCTATGTCTGAAAAGCAAAACCCATGCCACGGCACAGCATAAAATAACTGCGACAGAGGCTGACAATACAATTACTGCTATGACACTCCGATTTGGCCCACTTTTGTGCCGTTGCCCGCTCACATCAACGCCAAGGGGCTGTATGGTCCTTCCGTTATTATCACCAGGATATGGTCGGCTACCTATGGTATCAATGTCTGAAGCTGCTGAAGGAGGGGATGGAGGAAGACCTGTACATATAACAATTCTATTTAAGTACTCAGGACATAGCAAGTGGCATCAAGATGACATGAATGCATTAGGGATGATTCCGATACCTGGATATTGCACATACAATACATCATAATCACCAAAGAGTGAAGCTTTTATAAGAACTTGTTTGTGCCAGAATCTTTGAGATGTCAGAAATGCTGTAGTGTTATCAAATTTTTCTCCAAGGGGTACCAAATCAATAAGGACAATGGTCTTTTCTGGATACTGGCTGGCTGAATTTGCTCCCATAATACGGACTTGACTTGGATCTATAAATACACCAACAGCAATTTCTGTAGCCAGCTCCGAAACCAAAGGGAAGAAGGTGTAAAGTGCTACACTAAGGCGTAGTCCAACTCGCATGGGCAAGACACAAACACAAGGTGCTTTTGGTGGACCATTTGTGAAAGGCTCCGCACAAGCCAATGATGCGCAATCTGCAACATCAACATCATGGTTTGAAATCGTTAGTGGGGCAAAACCTGGCAACTTGTGCATAAAAGATCTATATCATTTAGAGGAGATATCTGAGACAGATAACAGTTACCTTCGTTAGGAGGTGGCGGTGGTAGTGCTTGAAATGGATGCGGTATCTTTGGATGCCTTGGTGAAGACCCAACGGGAGACATTTTAGGGGAAAGAAATGGCTCTTGCAATGGCAAAGATGATATAGAGATAAGCATCAACTATGCATAGGATGAAAAATATAATGTAAGGTTAATGCCTTGATTATGGATTGCATGAAAAGAAAAAATATGACATACTCTTACTTTTAGTTGGTCTAGATGAAGCATCCGGAGAGGGTGCTATTGCAGGAGAATCATGGCTTTCTGGAGATGTTAAAGGCGCAAGAAGTGGCGGGACCGATGATCCTGTAAAGTAGGAATTATCAGAATCATATTTGTTTTCTTTTGCAACTCCTTTGTTTGTAGAGAGGCAAATGGGTAGCTAACTGAGGATGACTAGAATGATCACAAACCTGCAGTTAACGGTGAATGAGATTGGTGCCTAAGGTTAGTCTTTGGATATGATTTTGTGTGAAACGAAGGAGATGGAGGTATCAGTGGACCTTCATTAATTATTGACCGAATTTTTGTCAGTGGCATATATCAGAATGAGGATATCAACTGACATATTTCTCAGGTAAGATACAGAACCTTGTTCAGTTGAAAGATGAGGATGAACTTCATAAGATGACGGAGTGATTGCTGTCATGTTATCTTTTAGGTGGTGATCCCTCTGAAATGAGGTTGAAGGTGCAGATAAAGGAGGATATAATCTTTCCTTGGGGGGAGAATTAAAGAATTTATGAGGAGCATTAGTAGAGGATCCCATGGCTTTGTGTTCAGTAGGAGCTACAAGACGAGAAGAAATCCTTCAGTGACATAATTGGCCATTTCTCGTCATTGCTGACAATAAGAAAAAGAAAGAAGAAAAATATTCACATACCTTTTGCTGGATGCTGACTGATAATTCCATTAGGAGGTGCAGCAGCTGGAGCACTTGCTCTTTTGTGGTGGTTGCTTGGCCACAGAGTTGATACAGGGGATATGTCATGCTTAACTACAGTAATACCACTGACTCATATTAACTATGCTGTCAATACTACTTTGAGAACAAGTAGCTATTTAACAGAAAATGGGGGAAAAAATAAAACACATTCTTGTGTTTTTCTGCAGGTAAGGACAATCCATAAAGAGGAGCAGTGACGGTTTCAACTACGAAAACTTTCAATAAGCATCAGTTCATTTTTCTTCGCCTAGTTCTATATTGGCAATCATTAGCAATTTGGAAGCAAGCAAAATTCTAGTTAAGATTCTCATATTCATCTGGCTTTTTTTTTACTCAAGGAGGTAATTACTTGATGTACAGTTGCCAACAATATTGTTAATTGCATCAAGCCACAAACTATTTGGTTGGAATATGAAGGGTACATGTGCATCAGCAACACTAGCAAGCACTGAATACATTTTCCAAATGTCACCTGGTGAACTGGATGGAGGTTTTAGAAGAATTCTTGGATGGCTAGGTGGTGAATTGTTAGGCAACTTCCTTGGTGGTGGTGCAACTGTCACTGCAAATTCATGGCATGGATGATCACATCTTGCTTACCAACAATTTATTTAAGATGAATATCACACAATAAATATAAGAGGGTAAGTATACCTGGTGGAATAGATGGTGAAACTTCTGGATTGGTTGGGCGAACGGGCAGCGGTTTCTGTGGCTTTCCCCTTGGAGAAGGCGCATTAAGGACTGAATGCAATGAGAGAAGGCTCTATCATGTAAGCCTTTATGCCTTCATGATTACATTTAATTTACTCTTTATTTTGCTTACATACTCCCTTTGTTCCATTTTATATGACACACTTCCTTTCTTCGTTTGTTCTCAAAAGAACGACACGTTTCTATATTAAGACTCTTTACCTTTGAACTTCCCGTTTTACCCTTAGTGACTTGGTCCTATAGCCATAGAAATGTCATTACATGTATAAAGACCACAAATTCTAAGGCTACTCTTGGTATGCGTCAAAAGTCTTCCTTCTTTTCTTACTTAAACTCCATGTCCATTCAAACACCACAATATAAAATGAAACCGAGGGAGCACTAGATAAATATAGCAAGAATACCTGGTGGAACAGATGGTGAGACTTCTGGAATGATTGGGTGGGTGGGTAGTGGATTTTCTGGATTTCCCCTTGGAGCAGGCGCATTCAGGACTGAGATAAATAGCAGCAACACAAAATAATGTAAAAAATTTAACGGCATCCATGATCAACTCTAATTTACTGAAAACTTTATTCTAACAGGATTGTCACAATTTCTTCTAGAAAAAAGGCAAGGATACCTGGTGGAATGGATGGTGAAACTTCTGGATTTCTTGGGACGGTGGGCAGTGAATTGTGCGGCTTTCCCCTTGGAGCTGGCATGTTAACAACTACATTCAATGAAAGAAAGCAAAATAATGAAACAATCATTTTCTATCTTAATATACTGTGTCAAAACCAAAATTCACATCGACCAAAATTACCCGGGGCAATTGAGGAGAGAGGACTCTCTGGTGCCCTGCTCTCACTGGGTGGCTTAGATCCAGGTAGCGGTGGAGCTTTAGTTGGTGCATCCTCCGGTGATTTCCTTCCAGGTGAGGAAACTGGTGCTGCTCTCCATAAAAAAGAATATTCAATTAAAACAGAAATTAAGTCATGTCAATATTATGACCAGAGTCAACCGCGTACCTGGAGCTTCTGGCACAGCAACAGGCTGCTCAGCACGCTCTCTCTTAGGAGCACTTGGTGGAAGAACTGGAGTAGGATCATTCCACTTAATTGGAGGATCTGGTAGAGAAGCGACTGGTGGTGGAGCTGAAGAGATTGCGGGAGGGGCTGAACTGGGTGGTGGCAATAATGTAGGAGCGCTTGGTTGCAGAGATGGTGTGAGAACTTCTTTCGGTTGAGGAACAGGATTAGACGTCAGCGGTGGAAGCACATTTGCAGGAGGAGAAGATGTCCCTGAGGTCAAAACAAACTTAAGATGCATAACATAAAACATTGAATTTGGTTAAAAGATTTGATATCCAAGAATCGCTGTCAGACCATTTAGTTCAAATGCAGGAGCAGGTGCATTACTTCTGAATGCCTTTCCATGAGAGACGGAAGAGGGTATTCCTTCTTCAATAGGAGGAATTGCAGAGGAAGCTGACGGAGAGGGGGATAAACTGAAACCTAAAATGATTTTTTTTTTAAATAAGGAAAAAGAATAAAGAAGTTAATAGCAGAAAGTATGTATGATAAGCAGTTCATCATTACCAGACCTCAGGAGTTATCCTGTTTCATGCAATTGAAAAGATTCTCTATTATCACAAAACTGAGTGGAAACGACAGCTCCACGACAGATAAAAAGATAGTAACAGAATCATTTCCTTACTTTTCAGCAGAAAGAGAGATTAATTATAATCATTAAACGTTAGAGCGTTAAAGCGGACGGTGAGGAACATGGACTGTTCATCAGTTTTTGCAGTGGCCTACATGCGAACAAAATCCAGAAGACAATACATTCCAACAAGATCGCACATCATTCTCCGCCATCAGAAAAAGGGGATTTGGGGAAGAACAGCCGTTGCATAATCAATTTGCAACCAGCTCTACTAACACGCTAGAATCTTACAGCAAGCTTTAATTGCAATTAAATTAGTAGGGCCTCTAAAACCCAAGAGGAATCAGTGAATCAATGGAACAGTTAAAAGTAACTTAGCTCAATCACTTGTATGCAAAAAGCAAGCTTGAGAACCTAAAGGCTAAAAATTTCAGCTTGGCACTACTAAATTAAAGGGAAAAGTTATAGGCATAACAAGAAGACTACACAAAATTCTGAATGTAAACTCTCAATTCAGAGTGTCTGATCTAATTCCTCAGAAAATATAATATCTGAGTATTTTCCAACCAAATCCAGAAATCAACAATACCAAGACTGAACATTTATCTGACCAATTCCTCTAAATTATTTCCTGAGCAAAAAACTCATAAATACACTACAAATTTTGTCAAGATAAAGAATTGGGTACTTGAATGAATCTATACTCAAATCAAGAACTAGAGAAAGGAAGAATTACCTGCAGATCCCTGAAAAACCAAAGCAAAGACACAGACTTCCAGCACCAAGCAAAGAAGTTGCAGCCACACCCCACCCATCCCATATACTAACTAAAGAAGGTACTAAATCAGAACATAAAGGAGAAAAATATGATCTTTTTTGTACAAAAAGAATTGGAACTTTTAGATAAACTTGAAGCAATAACAAGAAGGGGACGTTATATTTAGATTAAAGGAGGAAAATTAAGAAGCAAGCAATGAAGATGGAGATTATTGAAACGCCCAAAGATGGGTTTGGTGATATGAACAAAAGAAGTAAGAAAAGCAATCAGCTTTGTCTCAGAGCATAACAAGCTCTGTTTTTGGCAAAAGTTTGAGATTAGCATACTATACACAAGCGTTTCTGCTACCATGTGAGCAATTAAACTACTCTTTTTCTTTTCTTTCTCTATTACAGTGAGTATTAAATACCGACCAGCTAAGTTTATGTTCAACGAAAAACAACACAACAAACACTCTTTGCTGTAACAACTAACAGCCACCTTTTAACAGACGCCCCAATACAAAGGACAAAGAGAACTGTGATGCCTAATTTTACATCATATTATATCCAGCTCCTTTCTTTTTTTTATTGAACACTATAAAATTCATTCTTTGTTCTTTTCGAAAATACACTTACCTAGAAGAATTTAAGAGAGAGATTGTCCAAAAAATGTTTCTTTTTTATTACAAGTGGAAACTAGTACTAATATTATTATTATTTTATTGGGGTGTAAATAGGAGAAAGCAAAAATGGTTGGCTACATGTGTATAGACTCATAGGCAGAGTCATTAGATTCTCCATCATATTTTTTTTACCATGAAAAAAGTATCACTAACTTAGTGAGTTTAGGGTGTATTAATGGGGAAATTTAACTTATATACATTTAGTTTAAAATCTTTTACATTATCAGAGTAGATTTATCTACTTATAAAAAATTAAGTTTAAGTTGTATATATTGTTTGTATTAAAAAAAACTTTATTCTATTTGGTAACTTGACATGTTAGCATGTAACATGTCTTATTTTTAAGATTACAAATCATAAATTTTAAGGAGGTTTATTTATAAATATACTTTGGATAACCTGATAATGTAAGAAATTTTTTACAACGACACATATAACTTAAACTCTTAAAATATTACATATCACATTTTCTATGTAATTAATCTATTTAGTGTAAATATTTTTTTGTAACTAAATTTTAAATAATCTAATTATATAGATGTTCTTTTAGGATAACAAAAGTTACATTCTGGATTACATCCTGGATTGAGAATGAACAAACTTTTTAAATTATTATTTGGGTTATAAAGCTCTGAAATTTTAGGGATTTGTTTGATGGTAAAAATAGCACGTGCTAGCCAGATTTCGGGCTGGTAATTCAAAAATAGTCAACGTTTGCAAAGTCATTAAAAAATAGCCATTATTTTGCTGCAACATGGACCGGTCCAGCATAATATACTGGAGATTGGTGCACATTTGTATGAACTTCCAGCATATTATGCTGGAACTCCAACAAGCGGAAAGTTCCAGCATAATATACTGGAGATTGGAGCACATGTGTATAAAATTCCAGCATATTATGCTGGACCGGTATATTATACTGAAACTTCAGTATAATATGGTTCTAGTATATTATACTGGAACTCCAGTATATTATGCTGGAATATTTTTCGGATTTTAAGTAGTGTTTTCGTTCAGATTTATCTTTACATGAAAAGTGGCTAAAATTCGATAACTTTTGAAATTATGACTATTTTCGATTAACACTAGTAACAACAACAACAACAACAACAACCCAGTATAATCCCACTAGTGGGGTCTGGGGAGGGTAGTGTGTACGCAGACCTTACCCCTACCCTGGGGTAGAGAGGCTGTTTCCAATAGACCCTCGGCATCCTTCCCTCCAAGAACTCCCCACCTTGCTCTTGGGGTGACTCGAACTCACAACCTCTTGGTTGGAAGTGGAGGGTGCTTACCATCAGAGCAACTCACAACCTCTCGATTAACACTAGTAAATCTCGTTATTTTTTGAATTTCTCCCCGTTTAATAGAGGTATTGTTTGACTCATTTTACTTCAATCCTGAATTTAGGTAATTGATGTTGGCCACGAGAGAAGTGGGATTTGTGAGTTGGGGTGTGGGGGCATGTGTCAACTGCAATTTGACACCTCACCTTCTTGTACTTTGTCATTTTAATTAACCAACTAAATTAATGGACCCTCCCCTAAGGTACATCTAAAGTGACTAGTGGTTTTCATTCTGTCAATTTGGCTTTTATTTTTTCACCTATAATTTTCACTTCTTTGACATGGTTGTCACTTGTCACTCAATAGTCACACTATGCTTAGTGATCAAATATGTTGGTTTCCAAATCAAATAATTTAATCACAGCAGTTACAAATTACAGTAAGAAAATTTATCACTTAATCGTTTTAAACAATAAAAGTTTATATAAAAAATATATATTGTTTATTGATTTATTTTGGTGTAAACACCGATACGAATAAAAAAAACATGGCACTAGTGGATGTCCATTTAAGGAGCTAAATAAAGCATGGCCAAACAATTAGTCAAAGCAAGAGGTCAACAAATAAACGGCAAGGATTAAATATAACCTTATGATTTCGAAAATGGTCTAAGAATACATCTCGTTATACTATTGGGCTATATATACCTTTCTTGTCATACATTGGAACAAATACACCCTTATTTTGGATGGAGTGCCACGTGGCAGCACCAGAAAAAAACGACCAATTTCGTTTTTTTACCCGATTCGTTTTAAAAAACTCACCACCCGACCCGTTTTAAAATTCAATTTTTTTATTTTTTTAAAGCATATATTTTGTAAAAACTGAATTGTTTTTATGTAAAAACTGGAAAAAAAAGAAAAAAAATTTAAATATATATATTTTTAAGTCTTTTCAGTTTTTTTAAAGTATTTTTTAAAAAAAACTGAAAGAATTTTTTTTTTGTAAAAACTGAAAAAAAAACTCTCCTAAAGAAGTGAACTACATATGCATTAATTTTTAAAAAATAAAAATATTTTGCAAAGTCTTTTTTTTAGTTTTTACAAAATAAATACTTTAAAAACTGAAAAAACTAAAAATATATATATTTTGAAAATTCACTTTTCTTCAGTTTTACAAAAAAATATTTTTTTTAAAAATGCTTTAAAAACTGAAAAATATATATTTTATAAAAACAAAAAAAACAAAAAAAGCAATTTGCAAAATATATATTTTTCAATTTTTTTAGTTTTTTAAAGTATGTTTTTTGTAAAAACTGAAAAAAAAAATTGCAAAATATTTTTATTTTTTTAAAACTAATGCATATGTAGTCCACTGCTTTAGGGGAATCTTTTTTTCCAGTTTTTATAAAAAAAATATTATTATTATTTTTATTTTTTTACAGAAAAAAATACTTTAAAAAACTGAAAAAACTTAAAAATATATATTTTGCAAATTCCTTTTTTTTCAGTTTTTACAAAAATAAAATTCCACATTTTACAAAATATATACTTTAAAAAAGCTGAAAAAATTGAATTTTAAAACGGGTCGGGTGGTGTGTTTTTTTAAATGGATCGAGTAAAAAAAAAAAGAAATGGGTCGTTTTCATCTGGTGCTGCCACGTGTCACTCCATCCAAAATAAGGTTATATTTGTTCCAAAGTATGACGGGAAGGGTATATTTAGCCCAATAGTATAACGAGGGTATTCTTAGACCATTTTCGAAAATACAAGGGTATATTTGGCCATTTGCCGACAAATAAATATGATTTTGCTTTGACTTGCATTGTGTTATATTTTAGTGACCCATTGAAGATTCAGAATGGGAGTCCAATTTTTCGCAATTACAAGAGGATAAAGAGACATGCATAGCCTTGTAATTCCCTTATCAATGAGTTTTCAATTAAGGCCATTTTTTTCTTTTCAACGTGATGTTAAAATTGGCATTTAAAATCATTCCCATAATTGTAGTGTAGCAGCAGAGAAAGATACTGCCAATATTGGGAGGGCCATCTGATTTGAAGGCATTTTCACGAAAAACATTAATTGTATTCCTTAGTTTGGAATTTTTCAAAAACTCTTCCTGTATTTTTCTGAATGTTAGCCTTGGAACAACGATCAAGTTGTCTCTGTGTGATATATAGGTCACGAGTTCGAACCGTGAAATCAGGATAGGTTGCCTACATCGCACCCTCTTGAAGTGCGATTCTTCATGCGTGAACGCGGAATGTTTTGTGCACCATGCTGCTCTGTTCCTGTATTTTCCTCTTCAATTATTTTTTCGGAAATCGTGATTTAATTATATTCTTCAATTATTTCTTAGGAATATGTAATAAGTAATACAGTGCCAAAGCAAATAAGTTGGCAGGCTTTGCTAAATTTATTAGAAGAAATTTTTTTAAAATAATTTCGCTTGTATGAATCTTTTGATCATTGAAGCATAACTTGCTAACAAGACTAATACAACAACAATAACAACAACAATAACCCAGTATAATCCTACTAGTGGGGTCTGGGGAGGGTAGTGTGTACGCAGACCTTACCCCTACCCTGGGTAGAGAGACTGTTTCCAAATGACCCTCGTCATCCTTCCCTCCAAGAACTCCCCACCTTGCTCTTGGGTGACTCGAATTCACAACCTCTTGGTTGGAAGTGGAGGGTGCTTACCATCAGAGCAACCCACCTTGCTAACAAGACTAATGTCCCATTGAACCACAAAATGCTCTAATACAGTAATATGCATTAAAAGGTGTGTTTGATACGAAAAAAAAAATAATTTCATAAAAAATATGTTTCAATTGAATACATGATTTTCAACTATTTTTAGTCTTTAATTGTTGATTGAAAATACTGGAAAATATTTTCTTAAGTAAATCTTAATATAATTGCGTTGCGACAAAAATTGTTTTTGGATAATTTATA
The DNA here is from genome assembly GCA_000715115.1 of Nicotiana otophora. Lineage (NCBI taxonomy): Eukaryota > Viridiplantae > Streptophyta > Magnoliopsida > Solanales > Solanaceae > Nicotiana > Nicotiana otophora. The sequence continues at coordinate 16,317 of AWOL01S0024134.1, forward strand.
CTTCTTAAATTTCAAACGAACGATGACTACAAAAAAAATTGATCACAAGAAAACTAGAACCCAATGTCTATTACCAACTAGAGGCTCATTTTACAGCTTAATACGTACTAGTTTATTTATTTGTTTGTTTTCTTAAAAGCACCGTCTTCTTTTACCTAAATATTATTACGTGGTCCACGATAAAATAATCGCGTACAACGAGGTCCCACCAATGCAAGATTAGTTTTAAACAAAAATGTGCAAAAGCTAATTATTTCATCTTTTAGGGATTTCTTTTATAGCTTATAGTTCATAAAGCGACTTTAATATGTGTATTAGTAATTGAACGAGGAGCCTCTAAAGGTGTGATTGACTTTGATTAAATTTAAAAAAAAAAAAGTATCACAAGATTATGTGGGTCTTAAGCATTAGTACCTTGAAAAGTTGCATAAACATTTTCCACCTTTCTATGTAATGTTTGTAACTTGTAATCACGAGAAATTTACTTTTGAAGAGTTACTAAATAAAAAGGCAGTTCCTACCCCAGATATGCCGTATTCATGCAACATTTGAAGAAGGGTCACTACACAGAGGGTGTGATTTAGAAAATCTATCTTAATACAAGTATTAGTTGCTGCTATCATCGTTCAAACCCGTGACCTATAATTCTAAACCTAAACTCTAAAGAGTTATTGACCACGAGGGATATTTGGTTAGTATTTAATTAACCTATTGAAGCTTTGCCAATTTTTAAAATTTAATTAAACCTATTTGTGAGCTTCAAAACCAAGCAAGCACTTAAACTCTAGCGTCTTGCATGATAAGGTTGGCATACTTTGAAATCAAACCTAATCTTTTACTTCATAGTTATTTTATTTGGTTCAAAGTGGGAGTGAACCAAAAGTTTAGCAGGCCAAACAAGTTAGTTTTGCCTACCTTCACATTTTAGTAAATAGAAAAAACGAGATATATAGTAAACTTACAAATATTGTTGGCCTTTTCCTCTCATTAAAGAAAAATGTTAATAAAACGTAATCGGATGTTGGTATTGTAACGATCCAATCGGTCGTTTTGACTTTTAGAACCCCGTTATCCTAAATAAAACTTTTCGTATGTGCTTTAAATGATTTATGACTTGTGGGGATGATTGGGTTCGGGATTTGGAAGTGTTTGGGTTGAAATCGGAACACTTGGTTTCTTAAGTTGGCTTTAAAAGGCCAAGTATAACTTTGGTCAACATTTTGAGCAAACAGATTCGGATCAGTATTTTGACAGTTTCGGTGGGTCCGTATCGTGATTTAGGAATTGGGCGTATACCCGGAATTAAATTCCGAGGTCCCTAGCCCGAGATATGGAATTTTGATGAAAAATTAAAATGTTTAAGTTCAAATAGTAACAGGATATCTAATTATGTGAAAACGACCCCGGAATAGAATTTTGATGATTCCAACAACTCCGTATGGTAATTTTGGACTTAGGAGCGTGTTCGAAATTTTATTTGAAAGTTCGTAGTTAAATTAGGCTTGAAATGGCTAAAAACAAGAATTTAAAGTTTGGAAGTTTGACCGAGTAGTTGACTTTTTGATATCGGAGTCGGAATCCAATTTCGAAATTTTTTACAGCTCTGTTATGTCATTTTTGACTTGTGTGTAAAATTTGAGGTCAATCGGAGTTGATTTGATAGGTTTCGACATCGAATGTAGAAGTTGAAAATTCTTAGTTTCATTAAGCTTGAATTGGGGCAGAATTCGTGGTTTTAGCATCGTTTTATGTGATTTGAGGTTTCCAATAAGTTCGTATGATGTTTTATGACTTGTTGGTATATTCGGTTGAGGTCCCGAGGGTCTCGGATGAATTTCGAATGGTTAACGGATCAAAAGTTAGACTTAAAACACTTGCTGCAATTTTTTTTCCTTTCTGATGGAAAGTCTGGCCCAAAATCGAGGCCCAAAAATCGAGCTCCCAAGATCGAGGCTGAAGATCGAGGCCGAGGATCGAGGCTGAGGATCGAGGCCGAGGATCGAGGCTGTGGATCGAGGCTGTGGATCGAGGGCTGCCTCGGCAGAATTATAAAAGAGGGCATTCGTCCCATTCGTCATTTTTAACAAATTGGAGTTTGAGCAGAGGCGATTTTTGATAGATTTTCAAGGAAAAGACATCGGGGTAAGTGATTCTAACTTGGATTTGGTCTATAAACATAAATATATCATTATTTTCACCATTTAATTAGTGTTTTGAGATTGAGATTTGAAAAAATTTGGAAATCTCATAGAAACGAATTTTTGAGATTTCGGTATCGATTCAGAGTCGGATTTGAGTGCAACTGGTATGGTTGGACTCGTAATTGAATGAGTTATCGGATTTCATAACTTTCGCCAGATTCCGATATGTGGGTCCCACGGACGAATTTATAATTAATTTCGAGATTTTTATTAAAAATATAGTATTTTCTTATAGAATTGATTCCTATAATTTTTAGTGATTGTATCGAATTATTTTGGCTAGATTCGAGCCAGATAAAGTTGGATAATCGTGGAAAAGGCCTTATATTGGATTAAATTGGAGCAAGACGAGGTAAGTCTCTTGTCTAATCTTGTGAGGGGGAAATTACCCCATAGGGATTAAATTGAATAATTATTTCTAATTGCGGGGGCTACGTACGCACGAGGTGACGAGAGTTCGTGCGTAGCTATTATTAATGCCAAAGTCCGGGTAGTTTAGGACTCAAAGCATGAATTACTTGTGTAAATTAATTGTTAAAAGAAATTGTTCTTCCTCTCGAATAGATCTTATAATAAATATACTCTCCTTCCGGAGGCACATAAGAAAATCTCCTCCTTTCTTGTGGAGCGGGCCGAACGCCTCGGCAGGATAGATGCATCTATGGATCATGTCGCACGTCCCTCGGCAGTATACACGAAACTCTGGATCGGGCCGTACGACCTCGGCAGAAATCGTGCTTAATAATAATAATATCAATAATACGATACTTGGACAGTTTATTACAGTTTGTAAAGCTATTTGATAAATTGAAAATTTATTGAAATTGAATTGCAGCTGTTAAAGCTATTTAATAAATTTAAAATTTATTGACAATTGAATTGAAGCATATAAAGTTATTTGATAAAATGAAATTTTTATTGAAATTGAAGGATTTAATTAATAGATTAGAAATTGTTGCATTTGAAGGAATTTGATTGATAAATTAGAAATTTAGTGGAATTGAAGAAATTTAATTACTTTTGCTGGTTCAATAAAATTATTGTTAACTCTGTGAATCACGCTGATATAAATATTTCTATTTTCATGATTATTTAATATTATTGACCCATAGTGAGTGTCAAAGTCGGCTATCTCGTCTCTACCACTTCGAGATTAGGCTTGATACTTACTGGGTACACGTTGCTTTCGTACTCATACTGCACTTGCTGCACATTTTATTGTGCAGGTACATATATATAGCGGCCTTGTGGGCGCAGAGGTGTGGTTAATAATTGTGGGGACATAGGCGAGTTGCATTCTATATTACGATCTGCAGCTAACAGAATCTCCTTCAGAGTTATAATATTTTCCTGTCTAATTTGTATTCTGGACAGATGCTGTATTTTATTTTAATTCCCTAGTAAATGCTCATGCACTTGTGACACTAGGTTTTGGGATGATTATGGGTTGCACTGTATTGGAAATTTTTAAAGATATCAGTACGTATTTGGTAAATGTCATCTTCTTCTATTTAATTGAGGGGAACAACTATGACTTCAAAAATATTAAAATGAGAATTTATTTAGTATTTATTGTTGGCTTGTCTGACAGCGGTGTCCGACGCCATCACGACCTATAGGTGAAATTGGGTCGTGAAAACATGGTATCAGAGCACTAGGTTCACTTAGTTCTCACGAGTCATGAGCAAGTCTAGTAGAGTCTTGCGGATCGGTACGGGGACGTCTGTGCTTATCTTCGAGAGGCTACAGGGCTGTTAGGAATACTTTCCTTTTTGTTTCCTCATCGTGCGATTCAATTCCTTTGAGGCTTATGCCTACATTTCCTTCCTATTCAGTACTATGCGACGTGAAGTGCTTGTTATAAATTGGGGATCGAGGAAAATTTTAATAGTACTACAGATGTAGTTCATGATGCTTCTCCCTGTATAATTAATTGGGATGTTGTCGTCGCCTTGAGAAATTCCGCTCTGTCATTTCAAATTAAGTATCAGTACTACCTAAGGTTTTGAGATTTGACATTGATCGTTATGATAATTCATGCGTTGTTATCGCACAGTATTTATGAAATGACAAAATGCCCGTCTATGTGTCAGGGCAGTAAACGGCTTGAAAGAAGGTTTTTCTCAGTACATGATTCAGAGGTTCCATGTTTTAATTCCAGCGGAGAAANATATTACGATCTGCAGCTAACAGAATCTCCTTCAGAGTTATAATATTTTCCTGTCTAATTTGTATTCTGGACAGATGCTGTATTTTATTTTAATTCCCTAGTAAATGCTCATGCACTTGTGACACCGGGTTTTGGGAATGGTTGTGAATTGTTTAGAAATTTAGCTGCAAAAATATTTATCATTTACTCTATGAGTTTTATCTCTACAATTTTATTAAAGAAAGTTTTATTTCAGAAATACTAAAATGTGTAATTAAGTTAATTGATTATGGTTGGCTTTTCTCACAGTGGTGTCCGGCGCCATCACGACCTTTTTGAATTTTGGGTCGTGTCAACATGGTATCAGAGCACTAGGTTCATGTAGGTCTCACGAGTCATAAGCAAGTCTAGTAGAGTCTTGCGGATCGGTACGGAGACGTCTGTGCTTTCTTCGAGAGGTTACAGGTCTGTTAGGAATACTTCCCTTTTTGATTCCTCACCGTGCGATTCGATTCCTTTGAGGCTTATGCCTACATTTCCTTCCTATTCAATCTTATGTGACGTGAAGCGCTTGTTATAAATTGGGGATCGAGGAAATTTTTAATACTACTACAGATGTAGTACAGGATGCTTCTTCATGTGTAATTAATTGGGCTATTGTCGTCGCTTTGTGAAAGGTCGTTCTGTCATTTCAAATTAAGTATCAGTACTACCTAAGGTTTTGAGATTTGCCATTGATCATTATGATGATTCGTACATTGTTATCGCACAGTGTTTATAAAATGGTAAAATGCCCATCTTTGCGTTAGGGCAGTAAACTACTTGAAAGAAGGTTTTTCTCAGTACATGATTCAAAGGTTCCATGTTTTATTTCCAGCAGAAAAAAAAAGGCAACCGGGCTATGAATGTTCAGGTTTGGGGTTGATAGAGTAACGAAGCCTGATATTTTCGAGCGTGATAGAGTTCTCAATTTTGATGTGGTGTCATCGCCTTGTAAAATACGTTAAGGTTCACCGGTGTTATAGTTTTCTTTAAACCGCCTTCACGATAGGGTGTTAGGAATTTCTATAGGGGAGGCAGTCATTAGAGATCACGGTGTGCAGTGATTTAGGATCGAGGCAGCGTTCCTAGTATTGATATCTCGAGAAGGATGATCGTTAGAAAGGTTTAAAGCTGGTAACGAGCTATTGGGTCAAGTGCTACAGAGACGGATTTTGAGTTAAGGTAACAACTGGGCAGCGAAGGATGAGGAAGGACATGTGGAAGGTGCCTTGCGGTGGTTAGGTTCCGAAAAGGCTAAGTGTAAGAAAACATAAGTCGAGTAGTTGCTCAAAGGAGAAGGGTTTGACCAAAGTGGGAGAGTGGCAAAGTAGCATATGAGTTACGTGGTAGGATGATTACACGTCTTGAGGAAACGTTTGAGTGATTTGGGATGTAGAATGGACAGTGACTAGGTCTACGGACTTAAGTTATAATATTAGCCGCTACATTGAGGAAGATTGGATACAACAGGAGGGAGTTGCTTGATATGAAGAAGGATACAACATGACTTTGGATTAGAATGTATTGTCGCACCTTTAGCTGATGTCCACGAGGAGTGAATGGACTGATGCAGCTAGTGAATGAGCTTGGACTCAGGATGATCTACTGATTTCGTAGTAATTACACCCAGTGCAGCGACGTTGGAATATGTTAGCATGTAATTTCCACATGTGGGTTATCTCCTGTAAACAGGTTAGCGGTCGCATGGTGTTGACGAAGCTTATGCGAAGAATTCTACTGGCTACCCAGTAAGAGATTTAATATGTAAATGTGGCTAGTGGTTCGGAGTGTCTATTAAAGGTTAATAGAAGGATTTCGAGAAAATTTGGCTCGGTGGATTCCAAAAATTTTGTAATTGTAGCTTCAAGCTAAGTGGGAGAGCCCCATCGTCTATGATTGGATTGCGTAGAGTCAACTTGTGCGGTTTCTGGTTATCGGTGTATTGGTGGGTCATTGCAACTAAGGAAAGAAAACATCTGTGGTAATTTGAGCAAAAGATTAGGGGAATGTGTGCCATATTGGACTTATCAGTTCATATTCAGGTTTTTGGAAGACTTAGAGTTTATGCTTCGTGTAGATGTAATGCACAGGAAAATGAGTCAGTCAGATTTATCCTTGATAAAGTATCCATGTGCTAGCATGGCCTTAGAATTGATCATGTTTGGGAACAAGTCAGAGCAAGTGACTCTCAATAACGGTCTTAGCGGGTTCAAAAAAAATTAAAGTGCGGTGTCTAAGGATCACGAGTTCGTAGTATGGTTGAGTATCGAGCTTTTGCAGCAGATTATGAAACAGGGTTTGGAGTACTCTACGTTATCTTCAGGTTATGGTGTAGCATTAGGAAAATGAAAGAAAAATAATTTCGGATTCATAAAAGAAATATCAGAATGGGTGTACCAGTTGAAGATGTAAAAAGTGCACACAAGAAGGGATATGAGATAATTAGTGAGGTTTGAAATAACGTGGTCTCGTGAAATAAGGTCACTTGGGATGATTGCATATTTGAGTTCGTGATGTAATGAATAGAGTTATTATTATTTCTAAGGCAAGTTGAGAGTAAATTGAGAAAAAACAGATCGGCTAACAATGGTTGAATCGGCACGATGGTGGCAATGATCAGTTCCTTCAGCGCATTGAATTATGCATGTGAATTGTGGCGGTACGTGCGAGGCTTGACGGCCGCCGTAATTGATTTTATTTGGAGAAACTCAAGTATTATGACATATTATGTGTAGAGGGATCCCAGAAGAGTTATGGTGGTTTAGACCACTACTTGAGGCCGGTATTTTCTACGGATATGGGAATTCAGTCACGTGTTGCAATGATTCTCTTGAAATGAGTTAAGAAGAAGGTTTCTATATGATGAAGTGTTTACCCTATTAGTGGTTCGAGAGTTATGATAAAATTCTTGTAATCCTGCACATTGGCGTGGTTAAGTACACTAAGTAGCATGGGATTCGAAAGTTGAGGATTTAAGATTTTGGTTCGGTGTTGACAAGGATGTTATGAGCTCGGATGAGCAGGAAAGGGATTTAGATGTTTAAAGTAAGATGGTATTGTTTTTGGCATCATCTAAGGTCGATGTCAGGTGTAAGAGACCTTGTGTATTGATTTGTGGATTCTTGATATGCTTTACAGCATTAGTGTAACCGGTAGTAAGGATGTGCAGACTTGTTACCTGGTGCAGAAGTCGTGGGAGCGTGTCTCACGGAAAGATTGTGTAAGAGTGACATGTAGTCACTTGATTGAGTGAATATTGAAACCAATTATGAAGATTTTGGTAATATCGCTGATTCGAGAATTTATGCCTGGAGGGTGCTTGGTTTATTTGGTTGTCGACTGTGGAAGTATTGTTCTAGTTATGATGGCTATTCTTGGATGTTATGGGAAAAAGGGTTATTATGGATACTTGAAAGGTTATTAGCCTAGTACGATGCGATCAGAATCGGCTTGAGGTTTGTGGATGGATTTGAATATGAATATGGGCTCTATATCAAGCCGGATGTGTTCATTTCAGCACAACCGCTCCCTATGGAGGAGTATTCAGACGTTGGATGTCGTTTCGTCGTCGGTTATTTCATGTAATACTATATTGTGTCGTGTGAGTTGCGAAACTGCTTGATAATTTTCTTATGTGTTGAGGTTCCGCACAACGATGGTGTTATGTGAGCAGAATGGCTCTCGAGATTCAGATCATATATCGCACCTTAGTTGTGCTTGAGTTTTGTAGCGTATGGCGTTATCGGTCCTTCCAGGGATGATATTATGCACTGAGCATGCTTGTGTCCGATATTCGGATATTTTGCAGTAATGAGCATCTAGCTCGGTAAGTATTTTCACATATATTCTTTTTGTGCGGATCGGGTGGCACGCCGCCACGGGTATCATGTGTGGATCGGGTTGCACACCGCAACAGTATCATGTGTGGATCGGGTTGCACACCGCAACAGTGTGATGTTGAGTACAATCCCCTATATTCTATTTTGTGTGTTTGTGTCCCATTTTCTGAGGAAGGTTCATGACACCTTTTCAGTTGTCTAATTAGTCACGTGGGTTGAGAAATCCTTTCCAGAGTTTGTTTTTCTTATGTATCGCAATCGAGTCCGTAGTTTATTAGCTCATTGTGGCGTTATATGAGGCTTTTTGATCGCGTCTGAGGTGGTTTATTGTCTGATCAGCTTATACTTGGTGAGACAAGATTATTGGATTCAGGACCAGTGCGACCGGATTATATGAAGTGTAATAAAGAGCAAATGCCATTATTTGGTTATAATGAGGCAATGGTTCTTGTCAGAAAGAGAAACTTAATAATTGTTGACTCGGCAGTTGGTTATGAATTTCTACACATTTCTTCCATCATGGAAGCATTTCAAGAGTTGGAAGAGGACTTATATGTATCATGAGGTGTGTTGTGAACATCAGATTCGTGGAATTTTGGCTATTGTTATAGGTGGATGTTATTATAGTCATGTGAATGATGCAGTGCATGGTCTAAATTCAATAAAGGTATGCAATCTTGTATTGGTGCATCGTGTAGTGATTGATACGATATTCATAGGTTGGAAACATGCATGGTGGAGAATTTTGGATGTTAGAATTCGGCTCTAAAGCTTATTTGCCTAAATAAAGGGTAGAATTTTCAGATTGGCTCGAGTTAATGTGCCCAACTGGGTGTGGTAACACGAGTAGGTGCACGAGGTGTTAAACAATTATTTTGGATAACTCTGGCACATTCCTTAGCACGTTCGAGGACGAACGTATATTTAAGTGGGAGAGAATGTAACGACCCAACCGGTCGTTTTGACTTTTAAAATCCCGCTACCCTAAATAAAACTTCTCGTATGTGCTTTAAATGATTTATGACTTGTGAGGATGGTTGGTTCGGGATTTGGAAGTGTTTGGGTTGAAATCGGAACACTTGGTTCCTTAAGTTGGCTTTAAAAGGCCAAGTTTGACTTTGGTCAATATTTTGAGCAAACAAACTCGGATCAGTGTTTTGACAGTTTCGGTGGGTTCGTATCGTGATTTAGGACTTGGGCGTATGTCCGGAATCAAATTCTGAAGTCCCTAGCCCGAGATATGGAATTTTGATGAAAATTTAAAATGTTTTAAGTTCAAATAGTGACCAAATGTCTAATTATATGAAAACGATCCCGGAATCGAATTTTGATGATTCCAACAGCTCCGTATGGTAATTTTGGACTTAGGAGTGTGTTCGAAATTTTATTTGAAAGTCTGTAGTTAAATTAGGCTTGAAATGGCTAAAAACAAGAATTTAAGTTTGGAAGTTTGACCGAGGAGTTGACTTTTTGATACCGGAGTCGGAATCCAGTTCCGAAAATTTTCATAGCTCCGTTATGTAATTTATGACTTGTGTGTAAAATTTGAGGTCAATCAGAGTTGATTTGATAGGTTTCGACATCGAATGTAGAAGTTGAAAATTATTAGTTTCATTAAGCTTGAATTGGGGCAGAATTCGTAGTTTTAGCATCGTTTTATGTGATTTGAGGTTTCCAATAAGTTCGTATGATATTTTATGACTTATTAGTATATTTGGTTGAGGTCCCGAGGGCCTCGGATGAATTTCGGATGGTTAACGGATCAAAAGTTAGACTTAAAACAGTTGCTGCAATCTTTTTTCCTTTCTGGTGGAAAGTGTGGCCCAAAATCGAGGCCCAAAAATCGAGCTCCCAAGATCGAGGCTAAGGATCGAGGCCGAGGATCGAGGCCGTGGATCGAGGTGGTGGATCGAGGCTGTGGATCGAGGGCTGCCTGGGCAGAATTATAAAAGAGGGCATTCGTCCCATTCGCCATTTTTAACAAATTGGAGTTTGAGCAGAGGCGATTTTTGATAGATTTTCAAGGAAAAGACATTGGGGTAAGTGATTCTAACTTGGATTTAGTCTATAAACATAAATATATCATTGTTTTCACCATTTAATTAGTGTTTTGAGATTGAGATTTGAAAATATTTAGAAATCTCATAGAAACGAATTTTTGAGATTTCGGTATCGATTCGGAGTCGGATTTGAGTGAAACTGATATGGTTGGACTCGTAATTGAATGAGTTATCGGATTTCATAACTTTCGTCGGATTCTGAGATATGGGCCCTACGGACGGATTTATAATTAATTTCGGAATATTTATTAAAAATGTAGTATTTTCTTATAGAATTGATTTTTATAATTTTTAGTGATTGTATCGAATTATTTTGGCTAAATTCGAGCTAGACAAAGTTCGATAATCGTGGAAAAGGCCTTATAGTGGATTAAATTGGAGCAAGACGAGGTAAGTCTCTTGTCTAATCTTGTGAGGGGG
>AWOL01S0024135.1:7085-33152 GCA_000715115.1 Nicotiana otophora
AGGTTCGGACCAAAATCTTTTTACCCATTCACCCCCGAGCCCGAATATGTAATTAGTTTTGGAATCCGACCTCAAATTGAGGTCTAAATCCCCAAATTCCCGAAATCCCTATTTTCTACCTTAACCCCTAATTCTACCATGAAACTCTAGATTTTAGGTTGCAAATTCAAGAAATGTAATGGGTAATTGAAAGAAAATGATTTAGAATCACTTAGCAACAATTTGGGGAAGGGATGACTCTTGAAAAATCGCCCCTCACCGTTTGGTTTTTGAGAAAAATGAGTTTTTTGGCAAAAATCCCATTTTGGATTCTGTTAAGTGCTGGGCGACAGTGTTCATCGCGTTCGCGAGAGCACTGTCGCGTTCGCGAAGTGTATGGCCTTCCCAGACTTCGCGTTCGCAAGGCAGTGCTTGCGTTCGCATAGGCTACCCTTACCTGGTCTTCGCATTCACGAGACATAGTTCGCGTTCGCGATGAAGAAAAGGTTGACTCCCCCTCCCTAGTGTCTAACGCTACGCATTCGCGATGGGCTTGTCGCGTTCGCGAAGGGTAACGCCCCCATCGCTTCGCTTTCGCGACCAAGCCTTCGCGTTCACGAAAAAGAAATACTCAGCTGCCCAGTTTACTCTTTGCGTTCGCGAGAGTACCTTCGCGAACGCGAAGAGGGACATGCCAGAACACAGATTCTGCAGAAAAATCAGATTTCCAAAGTCCAAAACATCACGTGGCCTATTCGAAACTTACCCGAGCCCTCGAGGCTCTAAACCAGACATGCACACAAGTCTAAAAACATCATACGGACCTGCTCGCATAATCAAATTGCCAAAATAACACCTAGAACTCTAAATTTAGCACCAATTCAAATGAAATTCTCAAGAACACTTTAAAATTTCTATTTTCTCAACTGGACGACCGAATCACGGCAAATCAACTCCGTTTCTCACCAAATTTCACAAACATGTCTTAAATATCATAATGAACCTGTACCAGGCTCCAAAACTAAAATACGGACCCGATACTAACAATGCCAAATATCAATCAATTCTTAAAAACAAATAATTTCCAAACTTTTAATTTTCATCAAAAATTCATAACTCAAGCTAGGGACCTCCAAATTCGATTCCGTGCGTACGCCCAGGTCCCATAATTCGATACGGACCTACCGGGACCGTCAAAGCATGGATCCGGGCTCGTTTATAAAAAATGTTGACCGAAGTCAACTAAAATTAACTTTTAAGGCAAAAATTCTTATTTTTATTAGTTTTCAACATAAAAGGTTTTCGGAAACCTACTCGGATTGCGCACACAAATCGAGGAGGGTAAAATGAGATTTTTAAGGCTTGAGAGTGCAGATTCGAGTTCTAAAAGATAAGATGACCTTTTTGGTCATCACATGAACAATGCCATGTATAATGCTGCAACGGTATGTTTCTTTCTTTATCTGCTATTTTTTCCAGCTTCTAAATGAGTGCATTTTAAGTTTTACCTCTTCTTATCTTGTAGACCAATTTTCTTGCTTTCGAGGGCCTACAAAGGTTAATCCGCGAGAAGGAGGAACTCTCTTTTGAACGGGATCAACTTTTGGCAGAATCGGACCAGACTGTTCTTCGCCTCTCGGAACTGGAAACCAGGGCTACTGAGGCCGTTGTTTTGGAAGACCGTTTGCAGCAAAGTGAGCAGGAAGTGGTAACCATTAGCCAAGAAGTTGGGCCGCTGAGGGCCGATTTTGATAAAGTCAAGGTTAAATGGAATGAGGTCCAGAATGTCATTCTCGCTGCCAATGATCGTGAGGCTGTTGATGCTGAAAGGGTAACTAATTTAGAAGCATCCTTGAATTCTAAGGCCGAAGAGCTTGCTGCCGCAGGGGCGAGACATGCCCGGTTGGAGGAGAAGTATAAGAAAACTATCGAGCACAACAGGTTCTATAGTTCAACTATCTATGATCTTGATGTTAGTCTCCGATCTGCTAGGTTCGCCCGGGATAATCTTTCTGTCGAGATCACTCAACTCAAATAAGAACGCAGGCACTGAGAGGCTTCCTTCATTGTTGAAAAAACTTACGCCATGTACAACATGAGGAGAAAAACCTTGGAAGGAGCCAAAGCTGGCGTTATTGATATTGATGTCGAAATTGCTAAGGCACACGAGTTTGAGTTGGCTCCAAAGAAAGGACTCCAAGCGCGGTCTGATGCTCCAGGTTCTTCTGATTCTGGTTCCGAGATTTCAGACACTAAAGAGGAATTGGAAGGCGATGATGCCGAATATCAAGCTGGGGAAGATGTTGAGCCATCGGTTGAACCGTCTACTGCTCCCAGGGATATGATATTTCTCTTCTTCCCGATTCCGGTGATGCTGTATCTTAGCTTTTTCTTTCCCTGCTTTGTATTTCATTTGGAAAATTCTTGTAAATGAAGACATATTTTTGCTCAAATGTTTGATCGAGTCTTACTTTTGCTTGAATATCTGTGCATATTTTCCTGTATGTGGTCTCGGATGCATTTTCTTCGATGCACTTCTGTCTCCGAGAATTATCCCTTTTACATGAGGGTTTCAATAAGTATTTACGCATGTTTGGTTTTTGCATCTTTTTTTATATGCGGCTTCGGGTGTATTTTTCCCCGATAGAGTTTTTGGTTCCGAACATATATTCTTCCGGAACCAACCCTTTAACGGGAGGGCTTTTATAAGAGAGGGCCCTCTTATGTTTACGGTGCTCTTAAAGAGGACGTCTCCTGTTCATTACGACACTAATATTTGAAGTACTTGTTTAACTTTCAAATGACAAAAATAGCTCATTGTTCAGACAAGAAACAAGATAAAAGCAAAAGGATTTCATTTCATTCCCTTTGCTTTCATAGTTTACATAGGCATTTTTTTATGTAGAAAAGAAGTTGCCATAACTTGTGGCTATCTTGTACAACTTGTTTCTATGGGCTGTCTGTGCAGTCCCTGGTCCCGATGATGCGTGGCATTCAGTATTACCTTGCCGGATTTTCATTCCCGGTTGATGTGGCATTCAGTGTTGCCTTGCCAGATTTTCGTTCCCAGTTGATGTGGCATTCGGTGTTGCCTTGTCGGATTTTCATTCTCGGTTGACATAGCATTCAGTGTTGCCTTGTAATCATATCATTATCCCCCCAATGTTCTAATGCTAAGAATGCGAATTGGAACACTGAAAGTCTTGTATCTTCGAAGGTTCCACCAATGAATTGCTACGTAACCCTTCGCTCGGTAACATATTTTGCTTTCCCTTAGGAATTCATGTTGTCGAGCGAAAGAATACCTAATAATCCTCTAGTGGCTTGTACTCGTGAACGGTTGGGTACCCTCTGTTCGGTAGTAAACTTATCTTCCTGGTGGGAATCTGCAATTGAATTAAAGATTATCTGACCATCCCCGAGTGGAGACTTGCTTGTTTGACTTGTCATCAAAGGTCTTATTACTGTTGTTTTTGTAGTATGCTTGCCGTCACTACCTCGTTAAAAACCTTGTCTAAAAAACCAATTGGGTTAAAAACAGAACGAAGGGTAAAAGAGTGCAGCACATACTTTCCGTTTGACTCAAGTTGTTCGGCACCTTGTCTCCTTTGCGGTTTTCTAACTCGTATGACCCTTTACCAGTGATAGCTGAATCCCGGTAAGGGGCTTCCCATGTCGGGCCTAACTTGCCTGTGTTGAGTTCCCGGGTATTTTGAGTCACTTTCCTCAAGACTAGGTCTCCCACTTTGAAATAATGGAGGTTAGTTCTTTGATTATAATATCGCTCCATTCTCTGCTTTTGAGCCGCCAATATGACATGCGCTAATTCCTTGCGTTCCTCGAGCAGTTCCAAGTTGATTAGCATTGCCTCGTTGTTAGATTCTTCGTTTGCCTGGAAATACCTTAAGGTTGGCTCCCTTACTTCCACCGGTATCAAAGCTTCGACACCGTACACAAGGGAAAAATGGGTTTCTCCTATGCTCGATTTGGTCGTTGTTCGGTAGGCCCATAGTATCCCAGGTAATTCTTCCGGGCAATGGCCTTTTGCTGCTTCTAACCTTTTCTTTAGGTTTTCTACAATTATTTTGTTTATTGACTCTGCTTGGCCGTTTGTGCTCGGATGGTAAGGCGAAAAGGTAGTCCTTTTTATCTTCAAGCAATTTTGTAACTTTTGAGCCGATAAACTGTGGACCGTTGTCGCATGTGATCTCTTTCGGGATTCCGAACCTATAAATTATATTTTTCCACAGGAATTTGACCACTTCACGTTCTCCAATCTTTTGATAAGGACCCTCTTCCACCCATTTGTAAAATAGTCAGTCAAAATTAAAAGGAACCTTACCTTTTCGGGAGCCGGTGGTAGTGGTCCGACGATGTCCATCCCCTATTTCATGAACGGGCACGGGGATAGAACTGAATGCAGGGGTTCCGCCGATTGATGTACTAGTGGTGCGTAGCGTTGGCACTTATAACATTTTCGTACAAAGTTTTTGGCATCTTTTTCCATACGGGGCCAGTAATACCCTACTCGGACTAACTTAAGCACCAGAGAATCCGTGCCCGAGTGGTTGCCGCATATCCTTTTATGGACTTCTCTGATGACATAGTTGGCTTCTGATGCACCTAAGCACCGGGCCAACAGGCCTTGAAAGGATTTTCTGTACAATTGGTCTTTCCTGAAGATATACCGCGCAGCTTTGGTGCGCAATGCTCTTGACGCCTTGGAGTCCTCGGGCAACTTTCCGTGCTCGAGATAATTGATTATTTCATTTTTCTAGTCCCAGACTAGACTAGTCGAATTTACCTTGTAGTAATCATCTGTGTCCAAGGCTGAGTTCATCAGTTGTACTACCGTACCTGATTCCGGTCCTCGGATTTCTGTTGATGAGCCTAGATTTGCTAATGCATCCGCTTCTGCGTTTTCTTCCCTCAGGATGTGGGTTATTGACCAATCTTGGAATCGTGACAATAAAGCCTGAACCTTTACTACGTATTGTTGCATACGCTCATCTTTGGTGTCAAAAATTTTGTATACCTAATTTACCTCCAAATGTGAATCACATTTGATTTTGATGGCTTTTGAGTCAAGGACCCCGGCCAATTCGAGCCTTACAATAACATCTCCGTACTCTGCTTCATTGTTAGTTAGAGGGATCGTTCTGATAGATTGCCTTAGGATTTCCCCCGAAGGCGTGATTAAGACTATTCCGGGCTCGGACCCTTTCACGTTCAAAGCTCCGTCCGTGAATAAGGTCCAGACTCCCGATGTTGGTTTCGACACCATTATTGCCTTTTTGGTAGCCAGAGGCAATAGTCCCGGGCTGAAATCGACCACGAAGTCAGCCAGGACTTGTGATTTAATCGCTGTCCTCGGTTTATACTCTATGTCGAACTCGCTCATTTGAACGACCCATTTGGACAATCTACCTGAGATCTCGGGTTTATGGAGTATATTCCTTAAATGAAATGTAGTTACCACGGCTATCGGGTGGCATTGGAAGTAAGGCCTCAGCTTTCGAGCGGCGACTACGAAAGCTAGGGCCAGTTTTTTCATATGCGGGTAGCGAGTTTCTGCTCCTGTTAAAATTCTGCTAACGTAATATGTGGGAAATTGCGTACCTTTTTCCTCTCAGACTAAAACTGCGCTTACCACAACTTCTGAGACCGCCAGGTAGACCAGCAATGTTTCTCCTTCTTTTGGCTTCAAGAGCAATGGAGGGCTTGACAAGTATTCCTTCAATTCCTTCAAGGTTTGTCGACACTTCTGTGTCCATTCGAAATTGTTTTTCTTTTTGAGCAGTGCGAAGAAGCAATGGCACCTTTTCGATGATCGGGAAATGAACCTGCTCAAAGCCGCTAACCTGCCTGTGAGTCTTTGGACTTCCTTATGTTTAATAGTTCATCTGTCATGTCCTCTATGGCCTTGATTTTGTCGGGATTTACCTCAATTCCTCTTTGAGAGACCAAGAATCCAAAGAATTTACCTGAACTGACCTCGAACCCACACTTTTCAGGGTTAAGCTTCATATTATTCTTCCTTAGTGTGTCAAATGTTTCTTGCAGATGCTTCAGGTGATCACCTGTATTCAAAGACTTAACGAGCATATCGTCTATATATACTTCCATAGCTTTTCCTATTTGTTTTTCGAACATTTTATTCACGAGCCGTTGGTAAGTGGCTCCAGCATTGTTTAGCCTGAAGGGCATTACGTTATAACATACGTGCCAAAATTCGTTATAAACGAAGTCTTTTCCCAGTCTTCTAGGTTCATTTTGATTTGATTGTACCCATAGTAGGCATCGAGGAAACTCATTAACTCGTGCCCGGCTGTTGCATCAATCATTTGATCGATATTTGACAATGGCAATGAGTCCTTTGGACATGCCTTATTAAGATTCTTATAATTTACGCACATAGAAAATTTATTATTTTTCTTGGGAACCACTACTACATTAGCTAGCCAATCTGGATATCTTACCTCTCGGATCGAACTAATCTCAAGTAGACGGGTTACCTCTTCTTTGATGAATTTATTCCTTACTTCTGCAATAGGGCACTTCTTTTGTCTTACCGGAGGTATGCTTGGATCCAAGCTTAACTTATGCACAACTATCTTTGTCAGGATTCCGGTCATATCCTCGTGCGACTATGAAAAACAATCAACGTTAATGTTAAGGAATTCGATAAAAGCAGACTTGAGCACCGGGTGTAGTCCTGTTCCCAAATGGAATTTTCTTTCTAGGAATTCTTCGAACAATGCAACTTGATCTAGTTCTTCTGCCGTGGACTTCGTTACCCCCGTTTCTTACGGTACTTGGAAATACCTTGGTACTTGATATTGTTCCGACTCCTCTGTCTCCGGGGAAATTCCCTCTGGTTCGGGGGCAGAAGCCGGTTCAGGTAACTGCTATGCTGCAAGTTCCTTTCCTTTGCCATGGGAGACCGATATCACATTCATATCTCTTGCGGTCGGTTGGTCACCTCTTATTTGTTTGATCCCCTCAGGTGTGGTAACTTTCAGCAATTGGTGGTACGTCGAAGTCACATCTTTCATCTCGTGCAGCCATGGCCTCCCCAAGATGATATTATAGCCTATGTCTCCATTTACTACTTCGAAGAGAGTTGTCTTTGTTACGCCCTCGGCATTCGTGAGCAGTAAAATTTCCCCTCGGGTTGTCATGCTCGCGAGGTTGAATCCAACAAGGAGCTTTGTTACCATGATGATGCTCTCGGTGAGTTTAGCTTGATCCAGAACTCTCCATTGTATGATATTTGTGGAACTTCCTGGATCCAACACGTTTAATTTTAAAATTTAACACATTTAGAGAGATTACCAGTGCGTCATTGTACGACAGTAGTAATCCGTCTGCATCTTCATCTGTGAATGTGATATCATCCTCCTGGAGCCTCTTACTATAGGTTGTTGATACTTTTATCTTCTTTGCGGCCGAGAAGGTGATCTCATTGATCTCGTTCCCCCCGAAGATCACGTTGATTGTTTGGCGTTGAGGTTCCTCTCCTGGTTTCGAGGTTTGCGCGTCGCCCCTATCCCGGCCATAGTTACTTTTGGCTCGGTCACTCAATAATTCTATGGGGTGACCATTCTTTAACAGCGTTGCCACTTCCTCCTAGAGGTGCCGGCAGCCCCAAGTCCGATGACCATTAGTGTCGTGGTATTCACACCATAAATTTGAGTCCCTCTGGTTGGGATCGGACCTCATAGGTCTCGAAAATCATGCCTCTTTGATATCTCTCATGGCCGAGACTAATTCCACCACTCTGATATTGAAGTTATATTCTGATAACTTTAGATAAGAAGAACCTTATGGTCCCAAGATTTCTCTATCTTGCAGCGATCTGTTGTTCCGCCCACGATCGATCCTTCTGTCAACGGTGAATTTGCCTGTCGTCTGGAAGTTCCTGCAACGACCTTCTATCCGCTCATAGGGCAGAAACCGGCCCCTTGGAGTTCGTCTATCTGAGTCAACATCGTCTTTCAGTTTTTCTTTGTTCTTCTCCCGTCCTTTTGCCGATGACAGAAAGTTAACCTGATCGTCTTCGATCCTTATTTTTGACTCGTACCGGTTGTGGACATCCACCCAAGTTGTTGCTTGAAACTCTAGCATACTTTTCTTCAGCTTTCGGGAAGCGTCCAAACTTCTCGATTTTAAACCCTTAGTGAACGCTTCAGCTGCCCATTCATCCGGGACAGCCGGTAACTACATCTTTTCCTTCTAGAACCAACTAACAAATCTCCGTAATAACTCGAATTCTCTCTGCGCGATCCTGAATATGTCGGCCTTTCGGGCTTGTACCTTTCTGGTACCGGCATGGACCTTGATGAATGAATCTGCTAGCATTTTGAAGGAAACTATGGAGTGCTCGGGCAGTAATGAGTACTATGTCAAAGCTCCCCTTGTGAAAATCTCACCAAATTTCCTTAACAACACGGACTAGATTTCATGAGAGGCCCAACCATTTCCTTTCACCGTCGTTGTGTAGGTGGTAATGTGCTCCTATGGATCTGAAGTTCCATCATATTTTGGCACTTCAGGCATTCTAAATCGCTTAGAGATTAGTTCTGGGGCCGCACTTGGCTTGTACGATAATTGAATAAACTTCTTCGAGTTCGACCCTTTCAATATCGGTGATGCGCCCTGGATCTGATCTATGCGGGCATTTACTTCCTTCATGAACCGCAAAAGTTCTTCCTTGAATGGGTTGTTATCATTGTTGAGGCCAGATCTACCACCCCCAGCCCCGTCGGAGCCAATTTCGCCCCTGGGAGTGTTGTTGTTGATTCTCTGTATTGTTTGATTTGCAGAAACGACGGGAGGAATTGGATCTCTCCTGTTCGCATTATTTGAAGCACCTGACAGTGCCTGCTTTAGTTTCATCATAACCTGATCTTGTCGCGTGAGATGGATTAAGATGATTGCTTGTTTCTCTTTGTAGGATCCTCTCTGCATCCATCACACGACCTTCGTCGACATCATCAGGAGTCACCTCTCGTACTTGTCTAGGGTATCCACCGTCATATACCGGTGTAGCGTCATTCCCCTCATTGTGAGTGTCATTGATTGAGTCCTCAAAATGAGGATGTTTCCCTTGAATTTCAGGATTGTGGACGTTGTTAACGGTATTGATTGTCATTTGTTTTTTGTGATTTTTTGCTAAGATAGAAAACGATCAAAGCTTGTGAATGGAGAAAAGACAAGGACCAATTTAATCGCACGACTGTCTAGGCCCACGGTGTACCTATTTACCCGAAAATTAGTATAGTTGAATTTGTTCGTGGTTTCTAGACAGATAGATTAATCTGGTCCAAAGAAGTGATGAATTAACCAATTTAGATGCAAACTACTTAGCTCAAAATGTAGATGGAAACATAGATCTGATGAGCCCGAGGATAGAGTCTCCAGGCACAATAACGATTTGACCAACAAGCTAGAGAGAGAAAAATAGTATCAAGGTGCTCTCTTAGAATATATTCTTTGATGTCCAAAAAACTTTATTTATAATGATCATTGAGCCTATTATTTATAGCTCAGTGGGCATAATGGTCGAGCCCACTAATAATGACAATTATTGAAGTGCGATAATGGAAACCTAACGGTAAACATAAATGCTCAAAATATTGTAACGAGCCGTTACTCTTTAATATTGTGAAATATTCTTCATTAAATGCCACTGAGCGCAGCGTGCTTAATTCCTTTATGAACGTGTCTTTCTCGGTGACACACATGGTAGTTGTGCCCGATTTTTCGTCCTCCCGGATTTGGTTCCACATATCCCCTTCTTTGGTGGCCACGTATCGTAACATATTTTACCTAATACAATGGGTTAAACTTAGTTAACAATAATATTTCTATTTGTAGCTTCTGAGGGTGCAATGAACGTCAGATAGATTTAGTCGAATAATGATAACAGTATGCAATAACTATTCCAAAAAGCATGAGCAATAATATAGCAATGAATAACAATAAATAGCATTTAAGTAAATAGGACGAATGATTCACCCAATAAAGGATAAATTAGGTGAATGTAGCAGATTTTGTTTTAAAAAAGAATTAGTCGTTGGGCCTGGATAGGCCCGTTTAGGACCGCTTGAACCGACCCACTTCCCAGCCGGTCCCGGTCTCGCGGGCCTCGCCTTGGGACCGGCCCACTACTCAGTCCACCTTTTCACGGTCCCGGTCCTATCCGGTTAGGACCGTTTAGGCCCATCGCCTATTTGGGCTTGCGATCCTGGGCCGAGTCCGGTCCTAACCGGCCCACATGCCACCCTTAGAGAGGAGTTGCGCAGACAGTTTGAGCAGTTACGTCAAGATGGCATACTCGGCACTCAGGCCCTATCCCAGTCACTAACCTTTCCAGCCTCTCGAGCTCTTAGAAATCACATAATACAGTCCAAAAGAGATAATAACAAGTATCAACAAGGAAACAGAGATATGACACGCAAGTAAAACTGTGACTGAGTTCAAGAAAGCAAATAGCAATTAATTCAATAGGTACCCGACCGCCGCGGGTCCCAACAGTGATATCATATTGCCTAAGCATGGTTTCTAACATGAATAGTAGTCAAATTTCTAGAAGACAGCGGGAACATGTAATTAACAATAAGCTATTCGACTTTATAGTCTCACGAGACAGACCAAGTCACAATCCCCCACGGTGCACGCCCACACGCCCGTCACCTAGCATGTGCGTCGCCTCCAAAACAATCACATCACACCAAAATTCGGGGTTTCATACCCTCACGACCAGATTTAAAACTGTTACTTACCTCAAACCAGGCAAAAATCCTACTTCGAAATGCCTTTGCCCCTCGAATCAATCTCCAAATGCCCCGAATCTAGCCATAAGCAGTACGATGTAATTAATATAGGCTAAAAGAATCAATTCCACAAGGAAAACAAGAAATTATATGCCAAAATCCGAAATAGGCTCAAGCCGGCCCCTGGGGTCACGTCTCGAAATTTGACAAAAGTCGCAAAATGTGAACACCCATCCACTCACGAATCCAACCAGACAAGAATTACTCGAATCCATCCTCAAATCACCTTCCAAAATTCGAAATGTTAGCCTATGAAGTTTATTTTCCCCCAAATTACAACTCAAATCCCTAATTAGATCATGAAAATAGCAATAGGTTCATGAAATATAGTCCAATCTGAGTTAGAATCACTTACCCCAACAATCCTCTTGAAGAAACCTCGAAACATTGCCTCACACCGAGCTCTCAAAGTCCCAAAATTGAAATGGAAATCAAACACTCGAAATCTCATTTTCTGCCCAGTTCTTCCGCATCTGCGGACCCATTGTCGCACCTGCGACGCCACACCTGCGGAATTTCCCTTCCAGGAGCGGAAATTAATTACGGGACTGGGTCTGCATCTGCGAGAAATTGGTCGCTCCTGCGTGTGCGCACATGTGGACAAAGGTCTGCTTCTGCGATCTTCCCCTCCATTTTACTCTCCACATCTGCGGAGCTTCAAGCGCATCTGCGGGATCGCAGATGCGGAAATGCCCTTGCATCTGCGACCCCTGGCCATCTCCTTAACTCCCGCTTCTGCACTCCTTCATCCGCACGTGCCAATATGAACCTGCGGTCTCCCCACCACAAGTGCGAAACCACCAGATATCAGAAGGCTTCAACCATTTGCCTATGTCCAAACTCAAACCGTTAAGCATCTGAAACACACCCGAGGCCCTTGAGACCTCAACCAAATATACCCACAAGTCCTAAAACACCATACAAACTTTGTCGAGCCCTCAAAACATGTCAAACAACAACAAAAACACGAATCACCCTCTAATCCAAACTTAATGAACTTCGAAATTCCAAATTCTACAAACGATGCCGAATCAGACCAAACCACGTTCGACTAACCTCAAAGTTTGCACACAAGTCATATTCAACATTATGGACCTATTCCAACTTCCGGATCAGAATCCGACCCCGATATCAAAAAGTTAACCCCCAGGTTAAACTTTCAAAAAATTCAACTTTCGCCATTTCAGGCCTAAATTAGCTACAGACCTTAAATTTACAGTCTGGATACGCTCCTAAGTCCAAAATCACCCAACAGAGCTAACGGAATAGACGGAACTCCATTTCAGAGTCGTCTTCACACAGTTCTGACTACAGTCAAAATCCTGAGACTTAAGCTTCCTTTTTAGGGACTAAGTGTCCCAAAACACTTTGAAACCAAAAACAAGAACACTCGGCAAGTTACATAAGCAGAAAAAGGTACGAGGAAAGCAGTAAATAGGCGATCGGGGCCAATACACTCAAAATAGCCAGTCGGGTCGTTACATCCTCCCCCTCTTAAAACAATCGTTCATCCTCGAACAAGCATAGAGACATACTTGAAGTGGTTAAAAGATGAGGATAACTGATGCGCATATCATGCTCGGTCTCCCAAGTCGCCTCCTCGACCGGCTAACCCCTCCACTGAACCTTCACGGAAGCAATGTTCTTTGACCTTAGCTTTCTAACCTACCTATCAAAGATCACCATCGGCTCCTCAACATAAGATAAATCCTTGTCCAACTGGACTGAGTTGAAATCCAACATGTGAGACGGATCGTCGTGATACTTCCGGAGCATAGAAATATGGAATACTAGGTGAAATCCTGCTAGACTGGGAGGCAAGATTATGATATTACCATCATGTATCATCCGGGCAAGGCAAATGTAGTTGCGGATGCCTTGAGCAAAAAGGCAGAGAGTATGGGTAGTTTGGAATGTTTTTCAGCAGAGGAGAGGCCACTAGCTTTGGACATTCAGTCCCTGGCTAACAGACTTATGAGATAGGATATATCGGAGCCCAACCGAGTTATTGCATACGTTATCGCCCAGATCAAGACTTGTCAGTTTGATGATCCGCACTTGTTGGTTCTCAGGGAAATGGTACTACAGTGTGGTGCCAAGGAGGTTACTATCAGCGAGGATGGTGTTCTGCGATTCTAGGGTCGTCTATGTGTTCCAAATGCTGACGAATTGAGGGAAAATTTTTTAGATGAAGCACACAGTTCTCGGTAATCTATTCACCCAGGTGCTACAAAGATGTATCGCGACTTGAGGCAACATTATTGTTGGTGGCGTATGAATAAGGACATAGTCGAGTATGTGGCGAGATGTCTAAATTGCCAACATATTAAGTATGAGCACCAGAGACTAGGTGGCCTACTCCAGTAGATGACTATACCATAATGAAAATGAGGGCGCATTACTATAGATTTTGTAGTTGGGTTGCCATGGACCTTACGGAAGTTTGATGCAGTTTGGGTTATTGTCTACAGGTTGACCAAGCCAGCACACTTCACTCCGGTGGTGACCACGTATTCATCAGATAGATTGGCCTAAATTTACATTCAGGAGATTGTTCGGTTGCATGGTGTGCTTGTTTCCATCATATCGGATAGAGGCTCTCAGTTTACTTCGCATTTCTGGAGGGCAGTGCAGAGTGAGTTGGGGACCGGGGTAAAGCTCAGCACAGACTTTCATCTGCAGACCGACGGACAGTCGGAGCATACGATTCAGATCCTCAAGGACATGCTGAGAGCGTGTGTGATTGACTTCGGAGGGCATTGGGATCGATTCTTGCCTTTGGACGAGTTTTCTTACAATAACAATTATCAGTCCAACATCGAGATGGCTCCATTTGAGGCTTTATATAGTCGACGATGTCATTCGCCCATAGGATGATTTGAGCCCGGCGAGGCCAAGTTATATGGTACTGATTTAGTGAAGGATGCCTTGTAAAAGGTAAAGTTGATTCAGGAACGACTTCGCACAACATAGTCCATACAGAAGGGTTACGCGGATCAGAAGGCATGTGATTTATCATTTATGGTGAGCGAGAAGGTTCTCTTGAAAGTCTGGCCGATGAAGGGAATCATGAGTTTCGGGAAGAAAGGCAACTTGAGCCCTAGGTTCATAGGTCCATTTGAGGTTTTGAGATGAGTTGGGGAGGTTGCTTATGAGCTTGCTTTGCCTCCCAGTCTATCTGGAATTCATCCGGTTTTTCATGTGTCTATTCTCCGGTGGTATCATGCCGACATGTCGCATGTGTTAGACTTCAACATAATTCAGCTAGATGAGAGCCTGGGTTATGAGGAGGAGCCAATTGCCATTGTTGATAGGCAGGTTCGCCAACTGAAGTCCAAGAAGATTTCTGTGGTAAAAATTTAGTGGAGGGGCCAACCAGTTGAGGAGGCGACTTGGGAGGCTGAGGAGGACATGCAGAGAAAATATCCACACCTATTCAGCACTCCAAGTATGATTCTAGACCCGTTTGAGGACGGATGTTTGTTTAAGAGGTGGAGAATGTAATGATCCGACCGGTCTTTTCGCTTTCTAAATGCCTGCTCCCTTAAATAAGACTCATTGTATGTGCTTTTACTGTTTAGAGGAGATCGGGTTGAAATCGGAACACATAGTTCCTTGTTATTAGCTTTAAACGGTTAAGTTTGACTTGGGTCAACACTTTTAGAAAACGACCTCAGAATCGGGATTTGATGCTCCCAATAGGTTTGTATGATGATCTTAAACTTGGGCGTACGTTCTGATCGGGTTTTGGATGACCCGGGAGAGTTGAAAGTTGGTTTATTAATGGTTTTAAAGTTCTTAAAACTTGGTCTGGAGTAGGTTTTGGTGTTATCGAGGTCCGTTTGGGATTCCGAGCCTGTGAATAGCTTTGTATAGTGATTTAAGACTTGCACGCGAAATTTGGTGTCATTACGAGTAGTTTAAGTATGATTTGGTGCGCTTAGAGTAATTTGGAAGAAATTGAAGTTCATAAGTTGATTCTATTTGTTTTGGGTCGCGATTCTTAGTTTTAATGTTATTTTCCGCCTTTCGAGGGTGCTAGCGAGTCCGTTTATGTTTATAAACTTGTTGGCATATTTGGACGGGGCCTCGGGGAGGGGGGGGCAGATGCCATTCAGAGGAGGCACGAAACACCTTTGGACTTGGAAAGAATGGCTGAAGCATCAGAGTTTTGGTGCAGTCGCACCTGTGAAGGTCAAGTCGCAGGTTCGAGCTCGCAGAAGCGGCCTAGCGTGGGCTGCCCAGTAACCGCAGAAGCGAGGAGAGGAGTCGCATATGCGAAGGCGCGGATGCAAGGAAGAGACCGCAGAAGCGGGCGGGTGCGCAGGTGCGACGCTAGTGCCGCATCTGCGGGCTTGTAGATGCCAAACGTTGCTTGCAGAAGTGGGAAGGGCGGACCTGGGCATGGTCTACTTCTGCGAGGCTATGTTCGCAGATGCGGCCATGGCTCCGCAGAAGCGGAAGTTGCTGGGGCAGTGAGGTTCATCTATTGCGGACTTAGGCCATTTTTTGTTCATTTATTTCACTTCTTGAGGCGATTTTGGAGATTCATAAAGAGGGATTTCCACCTAGCTATTGAAGGTAAGTAATATCTACCAAATGTAAGTTAAATACATAGATTATGGGTAGATTTTAACATGTAAAATTGTGTGAATTTTGGATTTAGATGTAAAACCTAAGTTTTGATAAAAAAAGAAATTTAACTACGAAGAATGGTTATGGAATAAGATGAAAATTATATATTTGAGTTCGTAAGATTATGGGTAACAATTATATTCGAAAATTTCTGAAATCAGGGCACGTGGCCCGAGGGTGAATTTCAGGAATCTTCCAATTGCAGTTGGGTAATTACTCTAATAGTTAGATTATGAACTTTCAAACATGTATTGATTAATTTATATAACATTTGACTAGTTTCGGATTGTTTGGCACCGAGTTGAGGCTTTAGAGTGAATTTGAAGCCGGAAAGTGAGCTTTGAAACGAGGTAAGTCTCTTGTTTAACCTTGTAAGAGGGAGTTTACCCCATATGTGATTTAAATTACTACTTGATTTTAATTGTGCGGGCTATGTACACATGAGGTGACGGGAGACCGTGCGTAGCTACTAATTATGCTTATGTCCGGGTAGTATACGACCTAAATCATGAATTACTTGTAATGCTTGCACCTTATTTGTTAATTAAAGTGCCTAAATTTTAAAAAAAATGTGTTTCTTTGTACATTAGCCTTGTGTTAGATTTAAAATGGGTTGTTTATAAAGTATCATCTCTTCTTATGGAGCGGGCCGAACGCTTCGACAGTAGATAGATGCATATATGGTTTGTGTCGCTCGACCTTCGGTAGTAAACACATTATTCTGGATCGGACCGTACGACCTCCGCATAATCGTGCATGAAAATACTTGGAGTTTAATTATAATTGATATTATTTTATGGCTTGAGAGGTTAAAATTTCATATGACAGAAACTGACTTGGGATTTACCATTAGTGAAAGAATTATTTATTTTCTGCTTGTTATTAAGTTAATATTATTATGTACATAACTCATGCTTATTTAGAATTCCTATGTTTTTCTTATTAACCCATAGTAAGTGTGAATGTCGACCTATCATCACTACTTCTTTGAGGTTAGACTAGATACTTAATGGGTACATGTTGTTTATATATTCACGCTAAACTTCTGCACTAACCGTGCAGGATCCGAGGCAGGTGCATCTGGCAATCTTACAGGCGCGCACTCCCATTACCCTGAGACCTAGTGGTGTGGTGCTTCCTGAGCCGTCCTGCAGCACCTAAAGTCCCTCTTTTGCACTTATTCCGTCTATTTTTTATTTCGGACAGTAGTTAGAGTTTTGTATAACCTACTAGTTGCTCATACACTTGGCACCAGGTCTTGGCACACATACAAGTAGACTTATAGTTTTGGAGTACTTATATCACTATGATTGCCACTTAGTTGTCTTCGTTATATTTATTAAATTTTATACTCCTTAATTTCTTAATAAATAGAATTTAATTACTTAGAAACTTATTAAAAAATAAATAACATGGATTAGTTCACTGTTGGCTTACCTAGCGCCGACGTTGGGCATCATCACGGCCTATAGGGGAAATTGGGTCGTGACAACATGGTATCACATCACTAGGTTGACGTAGGTCTCACAAGTTATGAGCAGACCTAATAGAGTCTTGCAGATCGGTGCAGGGACGTCCGTACTTATTTTCGAGTGGCTATAGTGTGTTAGGCAACTACTCTTTCTTCATATCCTATCATGCAATTAATGTTGTGCTAAATATCTTTCTCTTTTTCTCTCATAGATAATAAGAACACGCACAGTAGATGAACCTGGTCATGGAGGGGTTGTTCCCCATATTGCTAGAGGTCGAGGAAGACGCAGATTGAGGGCTCCAGTTTGTGGTAGAGGACGAGTACGTCCTAGAGTTGCTCCAGTTATGCCATTACTGGATCCAATAGAGGGTCCTATTATTGAGGAACAGGGCGAGGTGCCTACAACCGAGACAGTCCCGGTGGATTTCATGTCCGCACCGGGATTGCAGGAGGTCATGGGTCGTATTCTGCGTTTCATCGATTCTATGACTCAGGTTGATTTATTTCTAGCGGAGCCAACCACAGCTCAGGCGGGATCATACCCCGGGCGCACTACCCATGGACAGGCCCCAGCTAGTTACAACATCTATACTTCAGCCCAGACCAACTGCGACCGTCGAGCCGCATAAGTAATTAGATTGTTGGACCAGACTACACCCTCCTGTCTTCGGAGGTGAGTGGCATGAGGACCCCCAGGACTTTATTGATCGGTGCAGGGACAGACTACACAACATGAGGATATTGGAGTCCCATGGGTGGACTTTACCACTTTCCAACTAGAGAGCAGGGCCCATATATGGTAGCAGTCATATCTTCTCGGCACACTAGGAGATTTTCCTCCCTTGACTTGGTACCGGTTCACGTGTATTTTTCTGGAGAGGTATATTCCTCCCTCTCAGAGGGAAGAGTTGTAGTTTCAGTTCGAGCAGCTCCAACAAGGTCAGATGTGGGTGACCGACTACGAGGCGAGATTCTCTGAGTTGTCTTGCCATGTACTTATGATACTTCCTACTGACGCATAGAGAGTGCGTAGATTTGTTACAGGTCTGCACTCTAGTATTCATGCCACTATGGCTCGAGAGGTTGAGATGGGGACTTCTTACGAGCTAGTTCTGGAGATAGTTCGAAGGATCGAGGGTGAACGTCAGCGTAGCCGAGAGCAGGCGACAAAGGATAAGTTGTTTTGATATTCTGGAGAGTTCAGAGGTGCCCCGACTGGGAGCAGAGGTCAGTTTGTGAGGGGTCAGTCTAGCAGGCCCACATATCCAGCACCGGCCTCCTCGCGGTGCTCTGGTGCGACCTTATTTCAGCAGTCCACTGTACCGAGAGATTGTTTCGAGTGCGGGAATTTTAGTCATGCGCGAAGGTTCTGCCCCAGACTTTGGGGCAATGCAGTACACTAGGGTCTGCAACCTATGGTTTCAGCACCAGATCCCCCACCAGTCGTCCGGCCACCCAGATGCGGATGGCAAGTGGGTAGGGGACTTCTTAGAAGTAGAGGCCAGTCAGGTGGCGCTCCAACTAGGTTCTATGCTTTTCCTAGCACACCAGATGCAGTGGCCTCAGATGCCATGATCACAAGTATTATTTTTGTCTGCGGTAGGGGTGCCTCAGTACTATTTGATACAGGGTCTACATATTCATATGTTTCATCTCTGTTTGCTCATTTCTTGCGTGTTCCTGGTGAGTCCTTTGGTACTCCTATTTATGTGTCCACACCATTGGGTGATTATATTGTTGTGGATCGGGTATACCAGTACTGCATCATGATATTCTGTGATTATGAGACTAGAGTGAATCTTTTATTGCTTCATATAACTCACTTTGAGGTCATCCGGGGCATGGACTGGTTGTCTCCATATCACGCCATTCTTGATCGCCATGCCAAGACTGTTACATTGACGACGCTAGAGTTGCGTATATTGGAGTGGAAGGGTTCTTCTGTCAGTGCGTATAGTCGGGTTATTTCTTTTCTAAAGGCTCGACACATGGTCGAAAAGGGTTGTTTGGCTTATCTAGGTTATGTTCAAGATACTACTTCTGATAACTCGGTGATTGATTCAGTGCCCGTAGTTCGGGAGTTCTACGATGTCTTTCCTTTTGATCTTCCAGGCATGCCAACAAATCTTCTAGGCATGCCACCAGATCATGACAATTTTGGACTTGGGTGTACGTTCGGATTAGGTTTTGGATGATCCGGGAACGTTTCGGTGCCTAGAGTTGAAAATTGGTTTATTAAAGGTTTTAAAGTTTTTAAGATTTGGTTTGGAATAGGTATTGGTGTTATCGAGGTCCGTTTAGTATTTTGAGTATGGCAATAGTTCTGTATGGTGATTTAAGACTTGTACGCAAAGTTTAGTGTCATTCTGAGTAGTTTAAATATGATTCGGCGCGATCAGAGTAAGTTGGAAGAAATTGAAGTTCATAAGTTGATTCTATTGGCTTTGGGTCTCGATTCTTAGTTTTAATATTGTTTTCCGCGTTCTGAGGATGCGAGCAAGTCCGTTTTATGTTTACGAACTTGTTGGCATATTTGGACGGGGCCTCAGGGGCCCCGGATGCCATTCAGACGGGGCACGAAACTCATTTGGACTTGAACAAAATGGTTAAAGCATCAGAGTTCTGGTGCAATCGCACCTGCGGAGGTCCAGCCGCAGGTGCGAGCTCACGGAAGCGAGGAGAGGAGCCGCATTTGCGAAGGCGTAAGTAATTCTTACCCATTGTAAGTTAAATATATAGATTATGGGTGGATTTTAACATGTAAAATTGTGAGAATTTTGGGTTTAGATTAAAAAAAACCTAGTTTTTTAAATAAAAATAGAATTTAACTACGAAAAATGATTATGGAATGGGATAAAAATTATATATTTGAGTTCGTAAGGTTATGGGTAACAATTATCTTCGAAAATTTCTGGAATCGGGGCACGTGGGCGCGTAGGTGAATTTTAGAAATCTTCCAATTGGAGTTGGGTAATTACTTTAATAGTTAGGTTATGAACTTTCGATCATGTATTTGATTAATTTATATAACATTTGACTAGTTTCGGATTGTTTGACACCGAGTTGAGGCTTTAGAATAATTTTGAACCACGAAAGCGAGCTTTGGGACGAGGTAAGTCTCTTGTCTTATCTTGTAAGAGGGAATTTACCTCATAGGTGATTTAAATTACTATATGCTTTTAATTGTGGGGGCTACGTACGCACGGGGTGACGAGGGTCCATGCGTAGCTACTAATTATGCTTATGTCCGTGTAGTTTAGGACCCAAATTATGAATTACTTATAATGCTTGCACCCTATTTGTTAATTAAAGTGCCTAAATTATATTGGACTTGATAGAGGAAATTGTAAAAGACCGACTTCCACTTACCTGAGTTTTGGTGGGTTACTTGACTATTAATAAAAAGTATGTTTCTTTGTACATTAGCCTTGTATTAGCCTTTAACATGTTGTTCATAATGTATCCTCTATTCTTATGGAGCGAGCTGAATACCTCGGCAGTAGATATATGCATCTATGGTTCGTGTCGCTCAACTCTCGGAAGTGTACATATTATTTTGGATCGGGTCGTACGACCTCGGCATAATCGTGCGTGAAGATACTTGGAGTTTAATTATATTTGATAATATTTTATGGCTTGAGAGGTTAAAATTTCATATGGCAGAAACTAACATGGGATTTACCATTAGTGAATATTTATTTCCTGCTTGTTATTGAGTTAATATTGTTATGTACATAACCCATGCTTATTTAGAATTCTTGTGTTTTTCTTGTTAGCCCATAGTAAGTGTCGATGTCGACTCCTTGTCACTACTTCTCTGAGGTTTGACTAGATACTTATTGGATATATGTTGTTTATGTACTCATGCTATACTTCTGCACTAACCGTGCAGGATCCGAGGCAGGTGCATCTGGCAGTCTTACCGGCGCGCACCCCCGCTACCCTAAGGCATAGTGGTGAGCTGTTTCCTGAGCCGTCCTGCAACACCTAGAGTCTCTCTTTTGTGCTTATTTTCCGTCTATTTTTATTTCAGACAGTAGTTAGAGTTTTGTATAATCTACTAGTTGCTCATACACTTGTGACACCAGGTCTCGGCACACATACTAGTAGACTTTATGGTTTTGGAGTACTTATATCACTATGATTGCCGCTCAGTTGTATTTGTTTTATTTATTAAATTTTTTACTCCTTAATTTCTTAATAAATAGAATTTAATTACTTCTAAACTTATTAAAAAGACAAATAACATCGATTAGTTCACTGTTGGCTTGCCTAGCGGCGACGCTGGGCGTCATCACAACATATAGGAGAAATTGGGTCGTGACATTTTTTTAATTAGTAATACACAAATAAGTATAAAAATTTTAGTTTTTCAAATGATGAATGTGACCCCTTGTTAGTGACATGGAAGTTGAGTTTAGAATATCGCCTGAATGTGCAAAGACAAAACCTCAATTTTAGTTACTTATATAATTTGTAAATACACATTTTTACTTTATGTGTTATAAATATATATAGAATGTGTTTGGTATGAAGAAAAATATTTTCCTAAAAAATAATTGTTTGGAAAGTAAGCAATCGTTTTTACTTATTTTATGATGTTTGGTTAATTACCAGGAAATATTTTTAAAAATATATATAATAGGTAAATACTATGGGAGACGAAATAAGAGCGTGGGAGGGTGGTAGGTGAGGATTTAGAGTCCGAGGTGAGATTAGGAATGGTTGGGTGTAAGGGTGGAGGTGGGGTTTGGGTTTGGGGTGGAGTATGGGTTTAGGGGTTGCGTTGGGGGGTGAGATGGGCTAGGGTTGAGGGTAAGGGGTGGTGAAAAAGGTTGAAAGAGAGTTTTGAAAAATAATTTTTCTTCTCTTGGTAAGAAAGATCGGAGGAAAATAAGTTTATAAGAAAAATATTTTTCAAAGTATTTAAGTCAATCAAATATAAACAAATTGAAAAATATTTCCGTCATGCCAAAGAGGAGTTCATAAATGAGGAGAAAGAAAGTGAAGTCCTTTTAGCTCAACTAATTTTTCTTTAAAAAATTCCACTAATCAAACCCTTATATTATTATAGTACATGGCCTTATTCCCTGTTATTTTCAAATTTACACGTTAAATAGTTTTAATTGTTCTTGGTTTATTGATTGAACCTTAAAAGTATGTATTTGTTTTTTAGGACAGTGAAATTTAAGATATGAAATTTTACACCTCCTCATGATTTAAGAGCCCTAATCACACTTTATATAAATATTTTCTAATAATTATCCGACATAATAATTTTTAAAAAAAATATAACAACTTAATGGAATATGTATCTCTTGATTTGAGGCTCTAATTTTGGTAAATCTTATCCCTCCCAATCTTTCCTATTTCCTTTCCCCCCACCCCCTCTTTCTCATTTTGTTTTTCACGTTAATCCTTTTCCAAACCACCATCCAGTATCTCAAACTTGAATTTACCACAAGAAAACCCTCCAAATCAATTTTTAATTATAATGCAACCAATAGAATTTTAAAACTCTTTTTTTCTCAAACTGTGATGTCACGACCCGAAATTCCCACCTTCGGGACCGCGATGGCGCCTAACATTTCACTTGCTAGGCAAGCCAATGTTAGAATAATATTATCCATTTTAAAATAATTTTTAAATTTATCAATAACAAAGAATTAAATGCGGAAGTAAAGTCCAAAATGTAGTGAATATTCCATAAAATAACGGTGTCTAAATATCATCCCAAAATTGATGTCACAAGTGCACGAGCTTCTAGAATAATATAAATAAAGGTTTGAATAAAATAAAGTTGTCTAAAATAAACACACAACTAAAATAAAGTAGACGGGGACTTCAGAACTACGGATGCCATGCAGTTATACCTTAAGTCTCCTCTGGTAGTTGAAATCCGAGCAAATCTATGGTACGCCGCTGGGACCAACTCCGAAATTTGCACAAGAAGTGCAGAGTGTAGTATCAGTACAACCGACCCCATGTACTGGTAAGTGCTGAGCCTAACCTCGACGAAGTAGTGACGAGGCTAAGGCATGTCACTTACATTAACCTGTACGCAATATTAATAAAAACAACAATAATAGAAATAAATCAGGTAACTCATTTTTAATAGTTGAAGCCAACTCAACAATCATAACTAATTATTATTTCAACCAAATTCCGTTGCAGCGTGCAACCCGCTCACACAAAATATTCGTTTTCAATCCTCCCATATATTTATTTTAATCAAGTATATATAGACTTTTAAATAAGTTTATTGTAGCGTGCAACCCGATCCCTCAATATGAATTTTTAATAAGTTTGTTGCAGCGTGTAACCCGATCCCACAATAAGGACTTTAATAAGTCTATTGCAGCGTGCAATCTGATCCCCCAATATATGCTTTTTAATAAGTTTGTTGCGGCGTGCAATCCGATCCCCCAATATAGATTTTTTAATAAGTCCATTGCGGCGTGCAATCCGATCCCCTAAAATATATATTTAGTTTCATTTCCGTTGCGGCGTGCAACCCGTTCCCCCAATATAACTTTAAACAACTCATAAATATAATAAAATTACTCTAATAAATACCACGTCCAATGAAAAATTATTAAGCATCAAACCACACAATAATTATAATTTATTTATGACAAACAATGGCAATTAGTAATTAATTATGAAAATCGTGGAGAAAATAGGCAGTTTAATATTTAGTATGCTAAATGTCAAATAACAATCAAGACACATAAATCAAATAGTATGTGACAATTATTGCAGGAATTCAAGAATTAATATTTGACAAAGAATATGAGAGAAACAATTATTATAACAATTAATTCGTGTCTTAGAACAATTTATGATTTTCAAATAATTATGCAAACAATTAATTTGACGACGTATAGAAACTCGTCACCGCGCCTATACGTCGTTCACATGCATTTCACATAACAAATAGTTAAGGATTCTATTCCCTCAAGTCAAGGTTAACCACGACACTGACCTCGCTTTGCAATTTTAATTAATTACTCGACCACAACTTTTCCTTTTAAATTTGACTCCAAAAGTTTTAAATCTATTCACAAACAATTCGATATACTCAATACAAATCGTAGGAATTAATTCCATATGAATTTTCTAATTTTTCGGATAAAATCCGAAATTCACTTTTAAAAATTGACAATGGGGCCCACGTCTCAAATCAGAGAAAAAACTTACGAAATCTGAACACCCATTCCGAGATGAGTCCAACCATACAAAAATTATCAAATTCCGATGTCAAATTAATATTCAAATCTAAATTTTTCGTTTTTGGAAAGTTTTCCAAAAATTCCAATTTCTTGCATCTAAATCCGAAATAAGTGAGGAATATAGACATGGATTCATGAAATATAATCACTTTTAGTTATAGAACGCTTACATACTTCAAAGACGTGAAAATCCCCTTTGAAATCGCCTAAATCCGAGACTTAAAACTCAAAAATGAGTAAAAATGGCGACTTCCGAATTTATGGGCTCTGCCTAGTCATTTTCGCATCTGCAGATAAAAGTTCCGCATTTGCGGACTCGCATCTGCGAGACAAGGCTCGCATTTGCGATGCCAGGTTGCCAGGTGAAGTTTCGCCTCTGCGGACATTCCTGTCGCACTTGCGACATCCGCTTTTGCGCAAACTTGTCGCACCTGCGAAGCCCCAGGCCAGCCGAGTCCCACATCTGCGCAATTTTGCCGCACCTGCGGCCAAGACCCTCGCAGGTGTGATTACATCAGAGGCAGCAAATTTTTAGAATTTGCTTAAGTTCATAATTTGATCCGATTTCAATCTGAATCACACTCGGGGTACTCGGGATCCCGTCCGAATATACCAACAAGTCCCCTAATATAATACGGGTTTACTCGGGGTCTCATATCAGATTAAACAATGCTGAAATTAATATTTATACCCCGATTCGAACTTTTGAGTTTTAAATTTTTCAATTTGCAAATCTCGTGCCAAAACATATTAAATGAATCAGGAATGACTTCAAATTTGGCACACAAGTCATAAATGACATGGAGCTATTCTAATTTTCAGAATCGAATTCCGACCCCGGTATTAAAAGGTCAAATCTGTGGTCAAACTTTTGGAAATCTTTAGCCTTTAAATTACTAGTTTCCGTTAAATGGTCATAACTTGAGTTAGGGACCTCCAAATTAAATTTCGGGCATACGCCCAAATCCCAGATCACGATACGGACCTACCAAAATTGTCAAAAGACTGATCCAAGTCTGTTTGCTCAAAATATTGACCAAAGTCAACTCAGTTGAGTTTTAAGGCTCTATTTCACATTTTAATCTATTTTTCACATAAAAACTTTCCAGAAAATTTTACGGATTGCGCACGCAAGTCGAGAAATAGTAAATAGTACTTTCCGTGGTGTTAGAACATAGAATTAATTATTAAATTTAAAGTTGACATTTTTGGGTCATCACATTCTGCACCTCTAAAACAAGCGTTCGTCCTCGAACGGAGTTAGAAAAAGTACCCGAGCTGGTGAATAAGTATGGATATTTACTCTGCATGTCCGACTCTGACTCCTTGGTAGATATCTCAATTGATTGACCTCTCTATTATACCCGAACTGAAGGATAACTCTTAGACCTCAACTGTCGGACCTGCTGGGCTAGAATAGCCACCGGTTCCTCCTCGTAAGCCAAATCTTTGTCCTATTAGACTGAGCTGAAATCTAACACATGGGACGGATCACCATGATATTTTTGGAGCATAGACACTTGGAACACCAGATGAACCGCTGATAAACTAGGTGGTAATGCAAGCCTGTAGGCTACCTCACCCACCCTTTCAAGAATTTCAAAGGGTCCAATATACCTAGGGCTCAACTTGCCATTCTTTCCGAACCTCATTACACCTTTCATAGGTGAAACCCGGAGCAATATTCTTTCTCCAACCATGAATGCAATATCACGAACTTTATGGTCGGCATAACTCTTTTNTTCCTCCTCGTAAGCCAAATCTTTGTCCTATTAGACTGAGCTGAAATCTAACACATGGGACGGATCACCATGATATTTTTGGAGCATAGACACTTGGAACACCAGATGAACCGCTGATAAACTAGGTGGTAATGCAAGCCTGTAGGCTACCTCACCCACCCTTTCAA
>AWOL01S0024138.1:21863-49862 GCA_000715115.1 Nicotiana otophora
GAGGTGTTTTTCTTTCTTCCAAGTGTAAGGGCTCGAATTCGAGCTCTCTTTTCCAGTACCCTCGCCCTTCAAGGGCCAAAACCCACTCTGTCAAGTTTTCACCATTCATTTCGTCTAAGTTCATAAGACATGCTGCTAGAGGGTCTTTTGCATTCAGAGTCTCATCTTCCTCCTCCAAGATCACATCCACAGCTTCTATCAGAGAGAAGTTAGCAAACTCACTAGGTCGCCGCATAGATTTTTGCACATTAAACGTTATCTCTTCATCGTTCAATCTCATCTTTAGCTCTCCAGTTTCACAATCAATTAGGGCTCTCCCAGTGGCCAAGAATGGCCTTCCCAAAATTATGGGAATCTCCTCGTCAACCCGACAGTCTAAAATGACAAAATCTACTGGGAAAACAAACTTCCCCACCTGTACTAATACATCGTCAATGATACCAGAGGGCCTCTTCACTATCCGGTCAGCCAGCTGTAACAACATAGACGTGGGTCTAGCTCTTCCAATGCCTAACCTTTTGTAGATAGTCAAGGGCATTAAGTTTATGCTTGCCCCCAAATTACAAAGTGCCTTAGCAAACGCATAGTTGCCTATTGTGCATGGGATTGTGAAACTCCCTGGATCAGATAACTTCTCAGCTATAGGTCTTGTCACAACAGCACTACATGTCTGAGTCAGTGTAACCGTGGCCAAGTCTTGAAAGTCAAACTTACGAGACATCAAGTCCTTCATCATTTTTTCATAATCAGGCATTTCCTTTAAGGCATCAATCAATGGAATGTTTACCTGAATTTGCTTCAACATCTCCAAGAATTTCTTATATTGCTCATCTTTTTGATATTTGGCCAATCTTTGGGGGAAGGGTGCTGGAGGCCGCTTCTTTAATGTGCTTTGATTTTGAAGCTGCTCTGGCACTGTTTCTGCTGCCTTCTCTTGCTCTGACTCAGTTTCCTTCGCGACTTCCTTTTCCTTGCTTGTTTCGGCTGGCGCATGTTATACCATCACCTCTGTTAACCCTGTTGAGTCATCTATCTCGATGGGTACAGGCACAAGTGTTTCAGTAGGCCGGCTTTCGCGAGCCATCCCTTACTCCAGATCTAGGTATCTACCATTTCGTAGACTCACTGCCTTAAGCTGTTTTGGGCCCTATTCTTTTGGATTGACTTGTGTATCTACAGGTAACGCCCCTTGGGGACGATTGTTTAGGGCCATAGAAATTTGTCCTAATTAAATCTCAATACCCTTTATTGCTGATTCATGCGAGTCTACCCTCTGTTGCATTTTTCCCGTGAACCCAATCAATTGTTTTAGCATTCCCTCAAGTTTAGTAAACCCATCCTCTGGTCTCATAATCTGTTGTTGTTGAGGTTGTTGATAAGTCAGCTGCTGATTTTGCTGGATGTAGCCTTGTTGCCTTTGGTAAGGCGCAACATGACCCATTAGTCGCATAGCTCCAGCATTGTTGTTGTTATTGTACTGCTGCTGCGCTGGTCTATATTGTTGATTATGCTGACCCCAATTCAAACCACCTTGCCTCTGTCCCCCATAGTTGGCTACATAATTCATATCTTCATGATATTGCTGGTTGTCACCTTCCGCACTCCACAAGCAAATATATGGTTGGTTAATGCATGGTGTACATAAGCCCCCATTAGTTGTGTCAACTATGTGAACCTGCTGCTTCTGGCCTGATTCATCAATCTTTTTGGTGAGGATACTCATTTGTGTCATTAGCGTGGCCACATTCTCAGCTATGGAGTTGTTTGGATCCAACGCCACTGAGTGAACTACCGGAGTGATCGTGGAAGCTCTAGTCATCCATCCTGAGTTTTGTGCCTTCTTATCAAGTAGGATCTTGCATTCTGGGAATACTTTACTCAGAAATGCTCCACCCGCTGAAGCATCAACATTGGCCTTTAAGCTATCAGCCAGTCCCATATAGAATCTCTGCCCCAACATCTGATTTGGGATACCATGATGTGGACACTTAACCAACATGCCCTTGAATCTCTCCCATGTTTATTGTAGTGATTCTGTTGGTCTCTGCCTGTAGCTCAATATATCATCAATTTGTTGGGTAGTTTTATTTGGTGGGTAGAATTTGTTAAAAAATTGCTTGACTAATTCCTCCCAAGTAGTGATGGAATTTATGGGGAGCGAATTAAGCCAAGTCTGAGCTTCTCCTGTCAGCGAGAATGGGAACAACAAATGCTTTATTGCATCCGGTGTTACGTTGGGTTGCCTTTGCGTTAAACATATTGACATGAAATTCTTCAAGTGTTGCTGAGGATCTTCAATGTGTGACCCAGAGAACAATCTCTTGTTCTGTAACAAATGTAGCATGTTATTTGTGATTTGGAATGATTCTGCTTGTATCTGAGGGATTGCAATTGCGGTTGCTAGATTGTCGGCGGTGGGTTGTGCCCAATCATATAATGTTGTTTCTGGTACAAGAGGCACCACACTCCGAATGTTTGGTTCATTCTCATTGTTTCTGTTATTTATTGGATTTTCTATTCCGTCAGCCATGTTTGGTTCGATTTGTTCTCTCGAGTTTCGTTGTTGTTTGCTTCTCTTGTTTGCACGATTTAGTGCCTTGAAAACTTTTTCAGGATCTGATATCGCTTCAAGCAATTCATCAGTTCTTGAGGAATTCCTAGGCATGCACCTGTAACACCCAAGACTACAAACGTTAAAATTTCAATGCATTTGGTTTAGAATGGGAAAAATTGACTACACTAAGAATTCTAGCACTTCTTTTAGCTATAATTAATACCGTTAACTCCCCTGCAACGACGCCAAAATTCGATCACGCCCAACTATGTCTTATAAAAAGGACTAAGCGGTTGTTGCAAATATATTCTGGCTAATAAGTCCGGAGTCGAATCCCACAAGGAATTAACCTATCAAATACAGCTACTAGACTCGCACAAATTCACATAATCAATCTTCAGAAGGATTTAAGTAAAAAATTGGTTTTTTTACTAACTAAATATTACGTAATTAAAATGTAATAATTAATAACTAACTATGAACGGGTTGTAAACAAGAATTGGAATGACCTAAGGTTGTGATTTCCCCTATTGTCGGAATCTTTTCCGCTACGTTTTCTACAAATTTGCCTTAGTCTTCTCTACCGATCATGAGCACTCAAACTGTCGTAACTCTCTCCCACGTAATTACCACAATTACTAGACATATTCTCCTGAATTATGCTAGCTAGCATTAAGCACAGCTCACTCAGATCGCACCAAGGTTTCGTTATCCCTAAACCCACCTTTAAACCTCCGTATTGATCCCTCATATACGTTTAGGAGTGATGTTGTTCAACAACTACCTAAATATGCACTCTCTCCCAAGTAATACATACTAAATAGGCACAGCTAATTGAAGTCCCTTCAATCAACCACAAGAATAATATAGTTGAACAAATAGAGAAAATACTACGGCAAGTCTATATTAACATAACAAGAAAATCATCCTTCAATAGATTCCATCAAAACCCTAGATTAGGCATTTAGCTACTCATACTCATAATAACAATATCTCAAATATTTTGCATAATTAAAATAGAGAGTAAAGATGAAAAGATGTAAAAATGATGATTCTAACTCTAAGGAGTGATTCCACAAGCTCTTCTTGCCTCTAGATGCCAAAACAACGTTCTTCCAAGTGGTGTTTTAGGTCTATTTATATGTGTAGAAGAAACCCTAAACGTGTGGGCTGAGTCCTAGTCAAACCCGGAATGAATTAAGTCTTCAAAACTCGGATTGGACTTGGCCTCAGGCCTGGCGTCGCCAGCCTAATGCCTGGAATTTGGCTGGCCTCGCCAGGCTAAAGCCTGGTTCAGCATGGCCTTAGGCTGGCCTCGCCAGGCTAAAGCCTGGTCCAACCTGGCCTTAGGCTGGCCTCGCCAGGCTAAAGCCTGGTCAAGCCTGAACTTTGGCTCGCCTCACCAGGTCTCTCCTTTTCACTGTTCGCGAGCACACTTTTGACGTTTAAGTATCCGTTTTGCTCTACTTTCATCTACAATTCACCTACACATAAAATAGACTCCATTATGCGCAAATAAAGTATAATTTATCATTAAATCATGTAAAATGCAAGGCACATAATGTACGAAACTATGGAATTATAGCCACACATCAACATCGGAAGGCATAACCAAACGGTTGTACACGACTAACGAAGGTTCGTGATATCTGCGCCCAACTGGATATCACGGCGTGGATCTCGACCCGTATCGACAGCGGCTCAGTGATTAACGAAAAAGAAGATTTTTACCTTTCTAAGAATTGTATTTAAGGGTAAAACTCCCCTACTATATAAAGGGAAAGTTGATTATTCAATACACACATTGTAATACGCACATCAAGGCAATATAGATTTGATTTATCTACTTCCAAGTTATTCAAAGTTCTTTTTTTGCTCATAGCTCTTCATATATTTTTGGCCCCGAGTCAAGGGCAGAACAATCGCTAAGCTCAGATCCGAGCCTGGGCTTAACATCACAACTGGTTTGATTATTTATTTTATCTTTAATACGCTTATCTAGCGTCATTGATCACTTCTATTGAATTAATGCACATATCCTTAAAATCACATTTAAATTCAATTGTTATCCATTTGTAAGGGTAAACAGTTTGGCGCCTATAGTGGGGCTAAGGAAAATAGTGGTGGTTTGATACAAATCTCCATAACACACTCTATTTTACACTTGTTCTTTAAGGTCTCAATTTCACGTCAGCTTAAAATATCTAATTCTCAATCCTCTCACTTGAACGTTGAGGATGGATCTGTCCATCATGGCGAAAACAACAATCTGGTGCCTAGGAATGAGGCGCCCCCTGCTGATCCCAACAAGGTTCTAGTCGTAGACCTAGTCGATGTTAAATCATATGTGGCTATCAACACCAACCTTCCTACTGACCCCGAAAACAGCGTTTGCAGAGGAGCCTGACTGGCGGCTCACGGAGAACCCGAAGGCGAAGGCGACGCGGTCAGTCTACGATTGATCTTCGAAATGCTATAAGCTCAGTAGGCGACGATAGCGCAACTGCAAAACCAAAGTCGCGCCCCCAGCAGAGTTGAGCTTCACCGAAAGGATGGGCGAAGCTGAGTTCAATGGTAAACCTGAAGTAATAAAAATGCTATAGGCATTAACGAAACAAGTGGAATCTGGTGAAAAGAAAATCGAGACAAATAACAAAAAGGTAGAGACATACAATACCCAAATTTATCAAATCCCAAGAGAGCCTCTGATATTGAAAGGCCCAAACTCCAAGAAATTTGTCCAGAAGCCTTTCCCTCCGAGCGCGACACCGAAACCAATCCCGAAGAGGTTTCGTATGACTGATATTCCAAAATATAATGGAACTATGGATCCAAATGAGCATGTGACCTATTACACATGCACCATCAAAGGTAACGAATTGGAAGACGACGAAATCGAGTCACTGTTATTAAAGAAATTTGGGAAAACTTTGTCAAAATGAGCTATGATATGGTACCACAACTTGCCCTCAAATTCCATCGATTAGTTCGCTATGCTCACGGATGCTTTTGTAAAAGCTCATGCCGGGGCCATCAAGGTCGAGACCAAAAAGTCGGACCTCTTCAAAGTTAAGAAAAAGGACAACGAGATGCTCAAGGAGTTCGTGTCAAGGTTTCAAATGGAACGGATGAACCTGCCTCATGTTGTGGATGATTGCTCCGTTCAGGAATTTACTCAGGGACTCAACCCCCGAAACTCCTTGGCTTCGAAGCAGCTGAAACAAAACTTGGTAGAATACCGGTAGTAACTTGGGCCGACGTCCACAACGGGTACCATACAAAAATCAGAGTTGAGGATGACCAAATCAGAGCCCCTTCCGGGTCTGTTTATCCCATCAGAACTGAAGACAGGCCTAAGAGAATCGTCCACCATGAATCAAGGCTGGTCCGAGATCGGTATCAACCATACAATGCAGATCGAAGGGGAAACGGGTCGGGGTGAAACTTTACAAGGAACAAAAAGAGAAGCGATCGAGGGCCCAATAGACGAGGCCTGATGAGAAAAAATAGTTTCGATATGACGCTCGGGGGAAGGGAAGCTCCGAGATTATCAAAGTATAACTTCAATATTAATGCAGCCAACATCGTATCTGCCATCGGGCGCATCAAAGAGACCAAGTGGCCTCGACCATTGCAGTCTGATCCTACCCAGAGAGATCCTAACCTAATGTGTAAGTATCATGGCACTCCTGGCCATAGGACCG
Source organism: Nicotiana otophora (assembly GCA_000715115.1). Classification (NCBI taxonomy): domain Eukaryota; kingdom Viridiplantae; phylum Streptophyta; class Magnoliopsida; order Solanales; family Solanaceae; genus Nicotiana; species Nicotiana otophora. Next base: position 28,122 of record AWOL01S0024138.1, read on the forward strand.
AGGACTGCCGACAATTGAGAGAAGAAGTTGCACGGTTGTTTAATAACGGGCATCTCCGGGAATTCTTGAGTGATCGAGCCAAAAACCACTTCAGGAACACAGACTCCAAGAAACATGCCAACCAAGTAGAACCTTAATACATCACTAACATGATCATTGGAGGGGTCGACGTCCCTCAAGGGGCCGTGATAAAGCGCACAAAAGTATCCATCACGAGGGAGAAGCATAACCGAGATTATGTCTCGGAGGTAGCCATTTCATTTAGAGACGAGCATGCCGAGGGCATGGTGCAACCTCATAATTATGCACTGGTAATATCCATACTCATAAATAGATCACGAGTCAAGCGCGTGTTGATTGATCCGGGCAGCTCGACCAACATTATCAGATCGAGGGTTGTAGAACAGTTGGGGCTACAAGATCAAATAGTGTTGGCGGTCCGGGTGCTGAACGAATTTAACATGGCATGCGAAACTACCAAAGGAGATATTACTTTTGCCAGTAAATACCACCGGGACGATTCAGGATACCAAATTCTACATGATCGAAGGGGACATGAGGTATAACGCCTTATTCGGAAGACCTTGGGTTCACAACATGAGGGCAGTACCCTCGACCTTACATCAGGCACTGAAGTTCCCCACCCTGGGAGGAATCAAGGCGGTTTATAGAGAGCAACCAGCCGTAAAAGAAATGTTCGCAGTCGACGAGGTGATCCCGGTGCCTGTGCTCTCGACATCAAAAAACACAGAGCTGATTAGGAAGGAAGAAGCTAAATAGCAATCATCGATGCCGGCCCCGACCGAATCGGAGGAGCGGGGAGCAGGCGAAGATGATGATTACGGAGTCCCTAGATCGCTCACCACCCCTGATGATTCTGATGCCACCAAATCAACAGTCGAGGAGCTGGAGCAAGTCATATTGATCGAACACTTACCCGATCGGAAGGTATACCTGGGCACGAGGTTAACTCCCGAGCTTAGGAAAAAACTCATTGAATTCCTTATATCTAACATAAATTGTTTTGCTTGGTCCCATCTTGATATGACAGGGATCCCACTGAAGATAACCACTCATAAGTTGAGCTTGGATCCGAAGTTCCACCCGTTTAAATAGAAGAGGAGGTCTCAGTCCAAAGTCAAACATTCATTCATTAAAGACGAGCTATCTAATATCTTTAAAATAGGTTCCATTCGGGAAGTTAAATGCCCGGACTGGTTAGATAATATAGTGGTGGTTCCTAAAAAGGGAAATAAATTAAGAATGTGCGTAGATTACAAAGACTTGAATAAGGCATGCCCTAAGTACTCTTTTCCTTTGCTAACATCGATTGCATAATCGATGCGACGACCGGGCACGAGATACTGAGCTTTCTCGATGCCTATTCCGGGTACAACCAAATCCGAATGGACCCGGTCGATTAAGAAAGGACCTCTTTTATTACTAAATTTGGAACCTATTGTTATAACGTAATACCGTTCGGTTTTAAAAACACCGGATCCACTTATCAAAGCCTATTAAATTGGATGTTCGAATAACAAATAGGAAAATCAATGGAGGTTTATATTGACGACATGTTAGTCAAGTCCCTACAAGTAGAGGACCATTTGAAACATTTGTAGGAAACCTTTGACATATTGAGGATATAGAATATGAAGCTGAACCCAGAAAAATGCGCATTCGGGGTCGGATCCGAAAAATTCCTCGGGTTCATGGTGTCCAACCAGGGGATCGAGATCAATCCCGATAAAATCAAAGCTATAGAGGACATCACCATGGTGGATAGTGTCAAGACTGTTCAAAGACTAACCAAGCATATAACTGCCCTGAGCCGGTTCATATCGAGGTCCTCAGACAAAATCCATCGATTCTTCTCACTGTTGAAGAAGAAGAATAACTTTTCTTGGACCCCGGAGTGCCAATAAGCTTTGGAAGAACTCAAACGGTACCTTTCGAGTCCACCTATGCTCCATACTCCGAAGGCGGATGAGCAGTTGTACCTTTATTTGGCGGTATCTGAGGTGGCGATAAGTGGAGTCTTAGTCTGGGAAGAGAAAGGTATGCAATTTCCTATTTACTATGTTAGTAGAACTCTAGGCAAGGCCGAAACAAGGTATCCTCACCTAGAAAAATTGGCGCTCGCTTCGCTAAGCGCCTCCAGAAAGTAAAAACCATACTTTCAATGCCACCCCATATGTGTCGTAACCTCTTACCCACTGAGGAACATCATGCACAAACCTGAGCTCTCGGTCCGGTTGGCCAAATGGGCAGTCAAAATTAGCGGGTATGATATCGAGTATCGGCCCCGAACCGCCATCAAATCACAAATTTTGGCAAACTTCGTAGCTGACTTTATGCCGACCTTAATACCCGAAGTCGAAAGGGAACTATTGTTAACCTCAGGGATTACCTCGGGAGTTTGGACCCTCTTTACGGATGGTGCTTCAAACATAAAGGGGTCTAGACTCGGCATCGTATTGAAACCACCTACGGGTAACATAGTTAGGCAATCTATTAGAACTGTGAAATTGACTAACAACAAGGCCGAGTATGAGGCCCTGATTGCAGGTCTCGAATTGGAAAAAAGCCTTGGGGCCAAGTTGGTCGAAGCTAAGTGTGATTCCCTCCTTGTGGTAAATCAATTCAATGGGACATTCGAAGTAAAAAAGGAACATATACGAAGCTATATAGACAAGTTGCAAGTAGCGCTGCATCAATTCAAGGAATGGACCCTGCAATAAGTGCCCCGGGATCAAAATAGTGAGGCCGATGCCCTGGCTAACTTGGGATCATCGGTTGATGATGATGAATTCAGTTCGGGAACAATCATACAACTCATGAGGTCGGTGGTGGAAGAAGGTCATGCCGAAGTAAATTTAATAAGTTTAACTTGGGATTGGAGGAACAAACATAGATTATTAAAAGACTGGGAAGTTTCTCTCGGATCCTAAAGAATCGAGATCTTTGCGCACAAAGGCATCCAGGTTTAGTTGGTCCAAAAGGAAACTGTTCAGAAGAATATTCAACAACCCGCTCGACATATGCTTGGGGCCAGAAGATACCGAATATGTCTTGAGAAAAGTTCATGAAGCCACTTGCGAAAACCATTTAGGGGCGGAATCTTCAATCCGGAAACTAGTCAGAGCCGGCTATTACTGGATCGACATGGAGAAAGATGCGAAGGAATTTGTACTAAGATGTGACGACTGTTATAGACATGCACCGATGATCCATTAACCCAGAGAGCTACTACATTCGGTTTTGTGCCCATGGCCGTTCATGAAGTGGGAATGGACATCGTCGGTCCCCTGCCATGGGCATTGATAAGTAGGGATTTTATCCTATTATTTGCTCTCTTTTACTTGTGTTTTAGGCCAAAAATGCTTGAAGGTATTCCCGAAAACTAATGAAATATGCTTGCTTGCAGGAATTGCTCAAAATGAGCCAAAGGAATCAAAATAAACTCACAAAGGAGTCAAAACTTGAACAAAAACCAAGGCTGGGCAAAGAAGTATGAAGTGCGTACCGCACAACTATTACGCGAGGCGATCATAATTATGCGGTCCGGGAGAGGGAGATTCAGAGAGTGTGATTTTGGGTTAAATGATGAGCGCGGACCGCACCAGAAATGTGCGGCTGCAAAAGTCCCTGTGCGGCCGCAATTGAAATTACGCGGACCGTGATGACTGAGATTCAGAGAGCTGACAACTTGAGTAACAGAGAGAAGTGCGGACAGCACCAGAATTGTGCGGCCGCGGAAGTCCCTTGTGCGGTCGCGATCGAAATTATGCGGTCCGCAAGATGAAGAATCAGAGAGTTGATTTCAAGCCAAACTCAAGCAAGAGTGGACCGCATCACTTTTATGCGGCCGCATAATTTGGAGCACGACCGCACTTAGAATTATGCAGTTCGTGAAAGTTCAGCTCAACCCAGATCCAAAAGAGAAGAACGCGGACCGCATCAGAATTATGCGGCCGTCCGTAGGGGCATTTTTGTCAGATATGTTTAGCTTAGTATAAATAGAATTTTTGGTCATTTTTAGGGGAGGTTATATTTTGTATGAGCACCTGTGACAACTGACTTTTCTGTTTTCGGAAATTTTGTACTAGATTCACTTTTTAACATTAGATTTTTATTCCATAAATTAATATTATGGATTTTATCTTCATTTCATCTTTAATTTCTGTTATTTTCATGAGTAGCTAAACCCATAGCTAGGGTTGTGACCCAACCCTAGTGTGGGTATTTGATTTTAGGGCTTGAATGTGAATGGGTTAGTGATATTTAGCTTAGTTCTTGCTAGAACTCAAGAATTAATGGTTGCAAACATTGATTCATGCCTTTATGACTTAGTCTCTACCTGAGAAAGAAGGACTAAGTCTAGGAAAACTAGGCTAACAAGGAATTGAGGTGATCTCAAGAAATTGATAGCCCCAATAAAAGGGTTAAACCTAGAGATAGTAATACCAAACTTGAGCTAATATCACTTGATTTGCATGAATACCCATTTGGACTTGCGAAAGCCAAATTGGGCAAAATCACTCAAACTACCGAGAGTTATAGAGTGAGTGCCCAGGTGTGATAGCTATATGACAAGCCCAACTAATCAAGCTTGCCCTATATTTTGCTACCCGTTAGATATCCACCTAGGTAGAAGTCACTACCCAGGCTCTTTAAAAATTTGAAAAACAACAACAAAAATATTGTCCTTAGTTTCAATTATTGCAATCTTTAGAGTAATATTGGAAGTAGAAATCAAACCCAAACTTGTGGAAGTGTAATTAAACCCAAAACTTGCAATTAACTTAGATATACACCTAATCCTATATTCTAACTCCCCGTGGATTCGATCCCGACCTTTGTTGGGTTTATTATTGCATCGACCACCTCGCTACTCAATAGTAGTGTGGGTTTGGCACAGATCAATTTTTGGCGCCGTTACCGGGGACTTAAACGGATTTATCTATATATCTAGGTATTTGTATGTTTTGTCTTTTTTTCCTTCTGAGTCACTAATTTTGTTTGTGAATTGCTTTTAGGTACAGGATGGCCGTTAACAACGAGCCCCTAAGAAATTTACCATTGGGGCAGGAGGTAGATGACGATCAAGTGGATGAGGTTCATCCCGAGCCTCAAGTAAACAGGCGAGGCCGACCACCTCCACCAAGTGCAGCGCACCGGGTGTTGCCGAATGAGGGCTATGCAAGTGCAATGGTCCCGCCCCGGATTAGGTCGGGCAACTTTCAAATTCCTAATGTGATGCTTACAGTGCTTGAGCAGCGGGGTTTCTTCACCGGAGCTCCACACCAAAATGCCTACAATCATCTCAAGGGTTTCGTCGATACTTATTGGGGGAGCAAGCAAACAAATGTCACCGAGGATGCACTGCGGTTAGGGTTGTTTCCCTTTTCTCTACGAGGAAAGGCTTAGGACTGGATAGAGAGATTGCCCAATCATTCCATCCACACTTGGGATGCGTTGGCCGAGAAGTTCATTGCCAAATTCTTCTCTCCGAACAAGAGATTTGGGAAAGATATCGCACCATGGTCAAAGAATGCCCGAACAATGATATGACCGAGGTTATGATCCAACAGACCTTCTACAGGGGGATCGACACAACAAATCAATGTGTGGTAAATCAACTCGTTGGGGGTAACTTCATAAACACGTCTTATTCTGAAGCTTGTGAAATCTTGGGTGAGATGGCGGACACCTCTTCGGCGTGGCAAAGTAGAGCCAATGTTCCTCAGTGTGCCATAAATGTTATTCACCTACATAAGGAGCTACATGATCATGGGCAGACTATTGCAGAGTTGACAACCACCATGAACCAATTGGCCAAGGATCAACTTCAATAAGTTCAAGGGTCGAAACAAGTGAATGCTATGGAAGGGGTGAACATGATGGTAAACAAGAGACGTCAACGAGGTCAACAAGTACAAAACCGTTCGGAACAATTTGAGCAAAGTAATAGTGGGTATAATTAAGATGATTCATATGATGAGCAAGATGAAAAGGTTTAATATGTCAACAATTATCAAGGTCAAAGAAGCAATGCTCCAAATCAACAACAATGGAGATCACAAGGAAACCAAGGAAACTGGAACAACCAAGGCCACCAAGGAAATTGGAGTGGTGGCAACAACAATAATCAAACCAATTTGGGTAATCAAGGCAATTGGGGAGGAAATAATCAAGGAAATTGGGGTGTCAAAAATCAAAGCAATTGGGGGAACAACAATAATCAAGGGGGTTGGAACAATAGCAATCAAGGAAATCAGGGGTCGGGCTTTTAGAGGCCCCCAATGTATCAACAACCAAACAACTCGCCTTCATATCCGTCGCAAGGTCCTATCTCTTCCAATAGTGAAATAGGACAGATTGAAAACATATTTAAGCAAATGATGGAAAACAATGCCGACTCCGATGCCCAATTAGCCTCCCATAACACTTCTATCCGCAACTTGGAGGTTCAACTTGGCCAAATTTCTCAAGATTTAAATACTCGCCCAAAAGAGGCACTACCTAATGATACAGTGGTAAACCCGAAAGGTGGAAATACGGGGCATGCAATGGCCGTGACAACAAGAAATGGGAGAGGCGGAGTTGCTAGTACCTCAAACCAAAAAGGACATGTGGGTGATGATGTGTTGGTGCAAGATGATGATGATCCAACCAATGATGTTCAAGCTAATGAAGAAGCGAAGATTGATATTGATGAAAATGTGGAGGAGACGCAAGAAGAAGTGAACCTCTCTAGGGAGCACGTGACTGACATGCCAGAACCGGTAGTGCCAAAGGCTAAGGTACTAATGCCAAGGCCTCCTCATCCATACCCTCAACGACTTGCAAATCAAAACAATGAGAATCAATTCAAGAAATTCATTGATATGATAAAAAGTTTGTCCGTAAATATGTCGTTGGTTGAAGCCTTAGAACAAATGCCGGGATATGCCAAGTTCATGAAGGATTTGGTAACAAAGAAGAGATCAATGAACTGTGAAACAATAAAAATGACACATCAAGTGAGTTCTATGGTGCACTCCATGGATCCAAAATTGGAAGACCCTGGTGCTTTCACAATCTTGTGCACTATTGGGAGTGCTGATTTCGCCAAAGCTTTATGTGATTTGGGGGCAAGCCTTAACTTGATGCCCTATTCTGTGTTCAAAACATTGGGGATTGGGAAAACAAGACCCACATCTATGAGGTTGCAAATGGCGGATCGGATAATGAAAAGGCCATTGGGGATAATTGATGATGTGTTAGTTAGGGTTGACAAGTTCATCCTTCCCGCAGATTTTGTGATACTTGACTGCGAGGTTGACTACGAGGTGCCAATCATTATGGGGAGACCTTTCCTTGCTACAGGGAAGGCCTTAGTTGATTTGGAATCTGGAGAGATCACCTTCTGGGTGGGAGATGAAAAAGTGGTGTTCCATGTTTGTAAATCAATGAGGCAGCCAAATAGCAACGAAGTGTGTTCGTTCGTGGATCTTGTGACCGAAGTAATTGTTGATGACACAAGTGCTATGATAAATGTGGAAGACACCTTGGAAATTGTGTTGTTGAATCATGATGAGGATGAGAAGGAAGGCTTTGTAGAATGTGTCAATGCTTTGCAAGGAATGGGATCATATACTTATAAGCCCCGAAAACTTTCCTTGGATCTCGAAAATCGGAAGACTCCACCAACAAAGCCCTAAATCGAGAAGCCTCCCACCTTGGAGTTAAAGCCTTTGCCTTCACACCTCAGGTATGAGTTTATAGGCCNACCCTTGTTCCACTTTACCTGTTATTCTTTCCTCGTGCTTAACTAATGAGCAGGTAGATGCCACCCTTGCGGTGCTTCAAAGGATGAAGAAAGCAATAGGTTGGACATTGGCGGATATTCAGGGTATAAGCCCCGCCTTTTGCATACACAAAATCATTTTGGAGGAGGATCCCAAACCCTCTGTGGAACATCAAAGACGATTGAATGAGGCCATGCAAGAGGTAGTAAAGAAAGAGATCATCAAGTGGTTGGATGCCGGGGTGGTTTACCCTAGTTTTGATAGTTCATAGAACTCGCCGGTGCAATGTGTCCCAAAGAAAGGAGGCATGACTGTGATAAAAAATGACAAAAATGAATTGATCCCTACAAGAACTGTCACCGGATGGAGAGTGTGCATGTATTATAGAAAGCTCAATAAAGTTATGTGGAAAGACCTTTTTCCGCTTCCATTTCTTGATCAAATGTTGGATAGGTTAGCCGGACGTGCTTATTATTGCTTCTTGGATAGATATTCTGGATATAACCAGATTCTTATTGCACCTGAAGACCAAGAGAAGACCATCTTTATATAGAACTTTCGCATTCTCGCGGATGCCATTCAGGTTATGCAATGCACCGACAAATTTTCAGCGGTGTATGATGTCTATCTTCACCGATATAGTGGAGGAATTTCTTGAGGTTTTCATGGATGATTTCTCTGATGTGGGGGATTCTTTTGAAGAGTTCTTGGATAACTTGGATAAGGTATTGGCACTTTACGAAGAAACTAACTTGGTGCTAAATTGGGAGAAGTGTCACTTTATGGTCAAAGAGGGCATTGTCCCCAGTCACATGATTTCCAAGAATGGTATTGAGGTTGATAAAGCAAAAATTGAAGTGATATCCAAACTTCCTCCCCCTACTTCCATATAGGGAGTGAGAAGCTTTCTAGGTCATGCGGGGCTTTACCGCCGATTCATCAATGACTTTTCTAAGGTGGTAAACCCCTTGTGCAAACTTTTGGAGAAAGATGCCAAGTTCCTTTTCAATGAAGATTGTATGAAGGCATTTGAACTACTCAAGTATAAGTTGACTACCACTCCTATTATCACCGCTCCAAATTGGAGCTTACCATTTGAGCTCATGTGTGATGCAAGCGATGGGGCGGTTGGTGCGGTATTGGGGCAACGAATTAATAAGATCTTTCATCTAGTCTACTATGCTAGCAAGTCCATTAACGAGGCCCAAGTAAACTATACGGTGACCGAGAAAGAACTCCTAGCCATTGTCTTTGCTATGGAGAAGTTCCGCCCGTACCTAATGGGTACAAAGGTGATTGTTCACACCGACCATGAGGCACTTCGTTAGTTGATGAGAAAGAAAGACTCTAAGGCAAGGTTGATGCGGTGGGTTCTTCTATTGCAAGAGTTTGATCTAGAAATTCAAGACCGAAAGGGTAGTGAGAATAAAGTGGCAGACCACTTGTCCCGATTGGAGGAGGAGGGGAGGCCACATGATGGCCTTGAGATCAATGATTCATTTCCTGACGAACAACTCCTTTCCATTTCTATGACTGGGATGCCATGGTTTGCCGATGTGGCCAACTATCTTGTGAGTGACATTGTTCCGAATGAGTTCTCCTCAAACCAAAGAAAGAAGCTCAAATGGGACTGCCTGGACTACTATTGGGATGAGCCATATCTCTTCAAAATTTGTACTGATAGTGTTATCCAAAGATGTGTACCAGAAGAAGAACAATTGGGTATTCTTGAAGCTTGCCACTCTTCGCCATATGGTGGTCACCATGGTGGAGAGAGAACTGCTACAAAGGTGCTAATCTATGGATTCTATTGGCCTACCCTTTACAAGGACACTAGCTATCTCGTTAAGCGTTGCAATGAATGTCAAAGGGCCGGTAATATCTCCAAGAAAAATGAGATGCCTCTCACCATCATTCTGGAGATTGATATTTTTAATGTTTGAGGCATTGATTTTATGGGTCAATTTGTGAGCTCATGTGGGAACACCTATATATTGGTATTTGTGGATTACGTGTCCAAATGGGTTGAAGCCGTGGTTTTGCCCAACAATGAAGCTCGGAGTGTGTTAGCTTTCTTGATGAAGAACATATTCACAAGGTTTGGTACTCCAAGGGCATCATTAGTGATGGGGATCACACTTTTGCAACAAAGCTTTTGATACTTTACTCTCCAAGTATGGTGTCACTCACAAAGTGTCGACCCTATATCATCCTCGAGAAAGTGGACAGGTTGAAGTCTCCAACCGGGAGATCAAGAGTATTCTGTCAAAGACTGTGAATGCCAACCGGACAGATTGGTCGAAGACACTTGACGATGCTCTTTGGGCTTATAGAACAACTTACAAAGCACCAATTGGTGTGTCTCCATATCGGTTAGTGTTCGAGAAAGCCTGTCACCTCACGGTAGAACTTGAGCATAAGGCTATGTGGGCATTGAAGAAGCTTAACCTTGAGTGGGATGTAGCTGCAAATCTTAGGGTGGAGCAATTGAATGAACTTGATGAGTTTCGGTTCCATGCATACTCCAGTTCATCCTTGTATAAGGATAAGATGAAGTACCTTCATGACAAGTATATCCGAAACAAAAAATTCAAAGAAGGTGACCTTGTTCTTTTATTCAACTCTCGGTTACAGATGTTTCCGGGAAAGCATAAATCAAAGTGGAGTGGTCCTTTTGAAGTGGTACATGTGACTCCTTTTGGTGCTCTTGATTTGAAAAATAAGAATGGTGAGATCTTTAGAGTCAATGGGCACCGTGTGAAGCACTACCTTGGTAAGGTTGATGGTGGCCACGTTGTGGCATTGCTCCATTTCAAATGAATGATAGTAACATGCGTCGTGCCGCAATGTTAATTCAGGCGCTTCTTGGGAGGCAACCCATGTGTCTTTCTTTCTTTTGATTTTCTTGTTAGATTAGGCATTGTTTTTGACTAACTGGTTATGAAGTGTATGTAGGAATTGGACGTGCAGTGCAGAAAATTGACAAGACAAAAATTGGCCAAGTGGTGAAATTGTGCGGACTGCGCCATAATTATGCGGACTGCACAAGCCCTTTGCGGCCGCGCAATTCTATGTGCGGTCGAACAACTGAAAGATGAAAAATGCCCACTCTTTGAAGATTGGCCTGACAAAATCGCTTAAGGATTCGCGGCCGCGATCAAAATTTCGCGGACCGCACAGATATTACGGCCATAACCATTTTTATGTGGACCACGTCACTAAATCAGCTGCTGAGTTAGAAAAGGTAAAGAGTGCGGACCGCACCAAAATTGTGCGGCCGCAATCAGGTAAGTCGGTGGGCCAACATGGTCAGAGTATAAATAGGACTTTTTGAGACAATTCACACTTTACACACTCTGACCTCTCAAGCTAGACTAAAGCACAATGCACTCTTTCTTGTTTTCAATCTCTTCCCATATTCATCAAGTGTTGATTTCCTACTACATTTCATTACTGGTATGTTGATTTCAATGAATTAATTTCATTTGTTTCTTTTATTTTCTTTTTGTTTTAGTTTTCTTTTTATATAGTGTTAAATTCATGCCAAAAATGTCAAATTGATGCTTAATTCTTGCTTAGAAGCATGTGGGTAGTGTTTGAATGCATAATGGGGGTTGGGCTTAGTAGCTTTTATTGTTTAATTGCCACAAATTATGCCTAATTAGTTAAAACCCCGGTATTAATCGTACTTCAGTGTCGCTCTGATTTGAATTTCGCGGTCGCACACATTTTTGTGCGGTCCGCATTAGGGTATGCGGACGCATACAAAATTGTGCGGTCCGCGATACCCTAGGTTGAAGGCACTTGTCATTGCTAAGTTTGTGCGGGCGCACTCAATTTTGTTTGGTCCGCGGTTGGTTTATGCAGTCGCACTCAATATTGTGCGATCTGCGATGGGTTTTCGTGGCTGCACTTAAAAGTTTCCGGTCCGCATGTAACTTCAGAGAACTAGTAGTCTGAACTTGGGAGCTCCGCGACCACACTCAATTTTGTGCGGTCCACGATGGGCTGTCCGCGACCGCACTCACTTTTGTGCGGTCCGCGCTGCCCTGTTCTGAGAAGCGGTGTCTTTCTTTTCAACTGTAATTCAATAACACATGTTGAACCCCAATTCTAATTGACTTTCACTACTTGTGTGTTGCAGACAATGGTGCGTTTTCGTGGTCGAGGTGATACTTCCAAAGGGAGGGAAGAATCATCCTGAGGCCGGGGTAGAGGAAAACCTAACATGCCACTATCAGTCCAGAAAGTCTTGGGCAAAAAGACTACTCTCAGTAGACCACCTCCAGAATCCTCAGACACCAGTGAATACCTCCTATCCCGGGAAACTTCTGAGGGGGATTCTGTACAACCACAATCGGGGGCACAATCACAACAATTCCTTGATAGATTCCATTTAGTCAATGAACCTACCTCCTCTAGTTCTTTTGATGGCTCAGAGGGAGGTAGAAAGGGCATCTGAACCATATTCCCCACCTGCTACAACACCTACCCCAATCAATTTAGTTGATGATGATGAGGTCCGGGATGACGGGAGAGGGGGTGACACAATTGTGGGAGGCCTGGCTAGATTAAAGAAGCCGGAGGTGTGGGCTGATAGATTTGTAAGTGAGAAGGCGTATGCAAAATTTCGGGAATGGTGGCCCCAAAGGTCGCTCACTCTTGAGCGACAATTCATAACCAAAGACCTAAGCCAGCACAATCCGAATGTCCTAAAGCAATATACGGAGAGAAAGGGATGGAAATGGTTCACTGGCCGGTTGCACGATGCCTATATACCTCATCAAGGAATTTTATGCCAATTTTGCCCACATCAAAAAGGGTACAAAGGTGACGAAGGTCCGAAACATGAAAATCTGGTTTGATGGACACACACTGAACAAATATGTAGGGTTTGAGGAGGTCGAGGCAGTGCAATACCTGGAGAAGCTAGCCTTAGGTGATGCAGTTCGCCCATGGCTAGCTGTGATACTTGCTATTCCGGGGATAACACCTGCATGGCTCACAACAAGAGTTCGAATTGTCAGAGCCAGCCTTAACTTTGAAGCAAAAGGGTGGGAAACATTCGTGTGCAGCCGTCTTGACCTGTGCCAGCATGAGAATGTCCTTCCACTCCCCCGAGAAGTATTGGTAGCTTCCATCATGGCAGGCTATCCTATTAATGTAGGAGACTTGATGTCCTACAACATCTCCAATGCAGTCTATAAAGAAGAAAGATCGTATCCCTACCCCAACTTCCTCATAGAGTATTTTCAAGACCAAGGGGTAGAGGCTAGATATTTTGATGTGGAGGTGAAGGCTAAAAAGCCTTTATCATAGTACCACCTCCAGGGAGTGGACAACCCTAAATTCAAGGGTAAAGCCACTACCTCCACTGGCCAGTCAGAAGAGCTAGAGGTAGTGGCCACCGGGTCAGTTTCCGAGCCCTTCACAACATCCGGTACTTCTGCTGGAGCAGCTGCCATGCCTCCTCCTTCCTCAGGACCATCCCTCTCAGTGCCACTGTTAGTACCTACATCTTCTACCTACCCTCAGACTGCACTTTCACCGACACTATCCAGTCTCAACAACTAGATGTAGGAAGCTACCACAAAGCTGACTACCATATCTAGTGCAGTGACAGCAGAATCTTCAGCCCCATCAGAGCTTCAGGTACCTCCATCAGTGGAGGACTCTTTGAAGAAGATTCTGGACAACCAGAAGAAGATTCTGGATGACCAGAAGAAGATCTGGGAGACTCTTGATACACATGGGAGGATTATCAAGGATTTGAGGAAGTAGGTGAAGAAGATGCGGAAGACTCAGGCATCTAAGGAGTTGGTGGAGAAGTTGAGCAAAGAGGTTGAGAAGATTGCTTCTGCTGGTGATATTACACTGAACCTACTCATGGAGGAGACAATCCCAGCAACACATGCAGTAGTGCCCGAGGCATCAGATGCAGCAGCCAGCCAGTCTGAGGAGCCAGCTACCACTTCACACACTGATGCGGAGCTGATTCAGATGCTCAGCAACCCCACAGTCCCCTAGTCAGAGTATGTGGAGATCCAGTTAGAGGATACAGAGGGTGCTAATGAACCCGTCCATGTTGAGGACCCGATTCATACAGAGACCACATAGGGAGTTCTCTTTACTCTCTACCCCATTTCCCTGTTCTTATTTGTTATGAGCATTGAGGACAATTCTATTTTTCATTTGGGGGGTGGTCCATTTTGATTTGATCACATTGGTATGTAATAACCATTATACTATTTTTCTTTATCTTTATTTTCACTTTTGGTATGTATAAATGCTTACCATTCGATGTATATATTCATTTCCATTATGTATATATTTGCTTTACCTCATTTTGTACATATTCAGTCTACTTTCCGTAGTTTACTTCATAACTTCTTTCGGTGTTTTTCCTTAGTAGCATAGCTTCTTATTTACTTTAGTAGCTTCTTTTTAAGTTGTTAGCTTCTTTTTACATTTTGTGTGAACAATAAGCCTTTGGTTTTCTTAATGCCACGGTTGTTTCCAAAGGTGGATGTTGTGTGAACCGGGTGGCTCTTCCCAGCGATGGATGGCGTAACAACCTTCTTAATGGATTGGGTCTATTTTCTTTATGTTTTTGTATATATATTAGTAATGAATAAAAGTGTCTCAAGCAGGCTTCACTTGGTACTAACACATTTACCTTCGACTTTATGGTTAGAAACAAGTTGATTGGCAAAGAATAGCTCTAGTTGTGACCTTTAGACTCTTGTGTTGACTAAAATAGTCATTAAGTGGTTTCTTTAAGCCATTTGTGATTTTCAATCTTAGCTAGGGTTGTTGTGGGCCCTCGACTCTGTTCTCTTTAACACTCCAGCAGCTTGAGAGGTGAGGTATTGAATTGCAAGTCCAAGTTCCGTGCCAATAAGTCTAGAACTTGCCCTGAATGTTTGTCTGGGCGAAATTCTAAGTGTAGTTCGACTTGAGAAATGATTGTAGGCTCTCCTTGATCCTATTTGAAACTTGAAAGCTTCCGTATCCTACCAATGTGATATCCCTAGTCAACCCCTTTGAGTCGAAGCCCTTTTTTCATTCAATATCCATGTTACAAGCCTTTATCTGTTTTATAGTGACCCTCTCTTTGCACCCAATATTTCCTTAGTATTCTTGATACAATTGGCAAACGCATAAGTTTGGGGGATAGATGAGGAATGTGAAAGTGATAAAAGGTACAAAGAACAAAAAAAAAGAAATGAAGAAAAGGGAAGGCAAAGAAAAGGAAGAAAGGCCAAAAAGAAATATGTCAAAAAGAAAGTGAATAAAGTACAAAGTTGAAGGGATTCAAAGAAAGCAATGATGAAAGGCATGGAGTGATTAGAAAAGGAGAAAAATGATTCTCATGAGCAAGAAAGAGTGACATTACGTCTCTCTAGTTCCTCTAAGGAAGAAGAAAATGACTCAAAGAGTCAAGAAAGTATGAGCCAAAAAAAGGAAATGGAGTGCTTAAGGAAAGATAAAACCATCATATGCCGATAAGTCCTACATTGATCCAAAGCTTTCATTACATTCCCGCAAAACCCCTATATGATTTCAAGTTGAGTGAGCTTACATTAGTGGTGATTTACGTAAGGGGCAAGCTTATGGTACTTAGAGCCGGACTTGTGACATTCTTTTGAGAGAGATGAGCACACTTCTTCACAATCCTTGTTTTGAGTGTTACATTTTAAAGTGAGATTTGCTCATGGAGAGTAGAGGAGGAGGGATTTGGGTTCCATAATGACCTACGTGATAGAGCGAGCTTCCTTGGTAAATTAAGTCAACTCTTGATGCTCTAGTGTCACATTAGAACTATGGTACTCAAAAGGTCAAAACATAGTGTTGTTGATAATTCATTTGTGTTGACGGTAATTGTTAGTCCCAATTGATGCATGATTGATTCACCTTAGGCCAACTGCAATATCCTTTTTTTCTGAAGGAGGTGGGAATTACCTTATTTGCTTGAGGACAAACAAAAGCTTAAGTTTGGGGGAGTTGATAAGTAGGGATTTTAACCTATTATTTGCTCCCTTTTACTTGTGTTTTATGCCAAAAATGCTTGAAGGTATTCCCGCAAACTAATGAAATATGCTTGATTGCAGGAATTGCTCAAAATGAGGCAAAGGAATTAAAATCAACTCACAAAGGAGTCAAAAGTTGAACAAAAACCAAGTCTAGGCAAAGAGGTCTGAAGTGCGGACCGCACAAATATTACGCGGCCGCGAAAGCCATGACCCAGCCATGATCATAATTATGCAGTCTGCGAGAGGAAGATTTAGAGAGTGTGATTTTAGGATAAATGATAAGCGCGGACTGCACTAGAAATGTGCGGCCGCGAAATTCCCTGTGCGGCCGCAATTGAAATTATGCGGACCGCGATGACTGAGATTTAGAAAGCTGACAACTTGAGCAAAAGAGAGAAGTGCGGACCGCACCAGAATTGTGCAACCGCGGAAGTCCATTGTGCGGCCGCGAACGAAATTATGCGGTCCGCAAGATAAAGAATCAGAGAGTTGATTTCAAGCCAAACCCAAGAAAGAGCGGACTGCATCACTTTTATGCGGCCGCATAATTTGGAGCGTGACCGCACTTAGAATTATGCGGTTCGCAAAAGTTCAGCTCAACCCAGATCCAAAAGAGTAGAACACAGATCGCATCAGAATTATGCGGCCGTAAAAGCAAGAGTGCGGCCGCACGCAGAATTACACGGCCGCACAACCTCCGCAAGGGAATTTTTGTCAGATATTTTCAGCTTAGTATAAATAGAACTTTTGGTCATTTTTAGGGGAGGTTATGTTTTGTATGAGCACCTGTGACGACTGAATTTTCTGTTTTCGAAACTTTTGTACCAGATTCACTTCTTAACATTAGATTTTCATTCCATAAATTAATATTATGGATTTTATCTTCATTTCATCTTTAATTTCTTTTATTTCCATGAGTATCTAAACTCATAGCTAGGGTTGTGACCCAACCCTAGTGTGGGTATTTAATGAGTATTTGATTTTAGGGCTTGAATGTGAATGGGTTAGTGATATTTAGCCTAGTTATTGCTAGAACTCAAGAATTAATGGTTACAAACATTGATTCATGCCTTTATGACTTAGTCTCTACCAGAGAAAGAAGGACTAAGTCTAGGAAAACTAGGCTAACAAGGAATTGGGGTGATCTCAAGAAATTGATAGCCCCAATAAAAGGGTTAAACCTAGAGATAGTAATACCAAACTTGAGCTAATATCACTTGATTTGCATGAATACCTATTTGGACTTGAGAAAGTCAAATTGGGCAAAATCACTCAAACTACAGAGAGTTATAGAGTGAGTACCCGGGTGTGATAGCTATATTACAAGCCCAACTAATCAAGCTTGCCCTATATTTTGCTACCCGTTAGATATCCACCTAGGTAGAAGTCACTACCCAGGCTCTTTAAACATTTGAAAAACAACAACAAAAATATTGTCCTTAGTTTCAATTATTGCAATATTTAGAGTAAAGTTAGAAGTAGAAATCAAACACAAACTTGTGGAACTATAATTAAACCCCAAACTTGAAATTAACTTAGATATACACCTAATCCCATATTCTAACTCCCTGTGGATTCGATCCCAACCTTTGTTAGGTTTATTATTGCATCGACTGCCTCGCTACTCAGTAGTAGTGTGGGTTTGGCACAGATCAGACACTTGTTAAGGAATAATTCATACTATTTATGACCGATTATTTTTCTATATGGGTCAAAGCTCAAGCGTTCGATAAAGTCTGAGAAAAAGAAGTCATTGACTTCATTTGGGACCACATAATATGTTGATTCAGGATACCGGCCGAAATCGTGTATGATAATGGGAAGCAATTCATCGGCAGGAAGGTAATCATGTTTTTTGAAGATCACAAGATTAAAAAGATACTATCGACACCTTATCACCCTAGTGGGAACGGACAAGCAGAATCTACAAACAAGACCATACTCCAAAACCTGAAAAAGAGGTTGACTGATGCCAAGGGGAAATGGAAGGAAATCGTGCCCGAAGTCTTGTGGGCATACCATACAACTTTGAAGTCTAGTTCCGAGGCCACCCCATTTTCATTGGTCTACGATGCCGAGGCCTTAATACCAGTCGAAGTGGGAGAACCGAGCCTCAGATTTCAATATGTGACTGAAGAGTCTAACGGCGAGGCTATGAACACGAGCCTAAAACTATTGGATGAAAGGCGCGAGGCCTCACTGGTCTGATGGCCGCCCAGAAACAACAGATAGATAGATATTATAACCGAAGAGCCAACCTCCAACACTTCAAGATCGGGGACTTGGTTTTAAGAAAAGTAACATTGCACACCCAAAACCCGAACTAGGGGAAGCTGGGACCGAATTGGGAAGGACCATATCAAGTCATCGGAATTACCAGCAAAGGCTTGTACAAACTCGAAGAAGGAAACAATGTACAACTATCGAACAACTGGAACGTGAGACACTTACCACCTAACACTTGCAGGCAACGGCCAAGGGAGAATTTGACTATTAGGTCTGAAAGCACACGTTGCACTCTTTTTTCCTAGAAACGATTTTGTACTAAAATGGGTTTTTTGACAACATTTGTAATGAGGCAACAGTAAAATGTGCTAACTTAGATTCGAAGGTCGGTCTCAAACCGGAGTCAATTGGTGTTCATTGCACATCAACAATGTCCGAGCCCTCTCAAACTAGACCTCGAATACCAGGGGACATCATCTCTGGGTGGTTCTTAGTAAGGAAGGGAGGACACTTCGTACTTAAGTAGTTAAGGCTCGACAGTTAGGATACATTGTAAGGGCCAAACGGTCGTAAGAACCATGCCCACCTATGTTGCCCACCTTAGCCATGATACAAGTTTTTATCATGTACTTTACACATTGAAATGAAAGAAAGTTCCGTCTTGCTATTATACATTTTGTTGCCTCTTAAATCCCTAGATCCTAAGAGCCCAAGGGATACCCCTACTCGGGGAATATCAAACCCAAGGGCTACCCCTACTCAGGGACTGTTGAGCCTAAGGGCTACCCCTACTCGGGGACTATTATCCAAAAAAAATGTTCTGATAAACCGGGCTACTGGATCCCGTGGGCATAAAACCTATTGGACGGTGCCCAAAAATGAAAGGCTACGACCACCTAAAAAATGGCTCGGAGACGTCCGAAGCTCGTAATCAAAAGAAAGGCCTTTATAAAAATTCAAAATCTGCTAAAAGGTTACCCTCGGCAAAAGCACCGTCTAAAATCACTTAGGCATCTTGAAAACACTTCCGATCGCACCAAGTTTTTAAAGCCTTGAGCAAACAAGGTTGCATCGAAGTCAGGCTCCGTTCGAACCTCTGAAAAAATGGACAGCCTATAACTACCTTGGATTTTATGCTAAGGCATTAGGAACATTGCAAGAATAGAAATTATTAAAAATGCTAAAAAAGTAAAGACTCAAAATTATCAGAAAGGGAAAATTTTATATATTCCAAAATATACTTACAAAGGCCCAACAAAAACGGCCTCAAAATAAACAAAAATATACAGAAGGCCAAAATCACCGGGTCTACCAGAACTAGAGTGAAGGGGTAAATGTGAACACTTAAGTACCCCTCCATGTGAGTAGTAATATCATCCTCAGGCCCGGGGACTACTACCTCATTGCCTTCCCATTAACAGTCCTCTCGGACCACGGGAAGGGCATCTTCGGTAACATAGCAGATATATCTCGATGCTCTTTCACCCTAGTCCTGTTTGGATGAGGGCTTCTCGACTTTGAAGTCATCCGCGATTGAGCTACCCCCGGGCATAAAGATTTTCATGTGAGGCTCGGGGGAAGTGATAAGTTGGGATTTTGATTGCTTATTAGCGCCTTTAACTTTTCTTTCAGTCTAAACCTTATGGGTATCTAATTTAGTGCTTGTTTATTATTGGGTGTTTATTAGTTAGCTTAATTCCTGCTTTAATTATAGAATTAATGATTGCAAACATTAGTTCATGCCTATTTGACTTAGTCTCTACTTGAAAAAAAAGGCGTAGTCTAGGATAAATTAGCTAACAAGGAATTGGGTCAATTGAGAGATTGATTAGCCCAAATAAAGGGTTCAACCTAGAGATAGTAATAACCTGACTTGAGCTCTTATCAATTGTTATGGGTGATACCCATTTGGTCTTGAGAAAGCCAAATTGAGCAAAACTACTCTCTAACTGGGAGGTATTGAGTGGGTAAATTAGAGTTAATAGCGATAATACACCACAATCAACAAAACAAGCATTATATTCTTTATCTCATTAGACAAACACTTAGGTCATGGTCACGATCCTAGGCTTTTTATCCATTTGGAAAAAACTTTAAAACAATTTTCTCTAGTCGTCTTCCTTTATTTTGCAATTATTAGAGTAAAATTAGAAATAAAAAACATATCTTTGTGTGGAAGTGCAATCTAGAAAATTTAATTGCTCAATTTGAAATATATACCCTTAAATCCCATCTTTGCTCTATGTGGATTCGACTCTGACTCTTAGTTGGGTTTCTATTATTGCAGACGACCGTTTCATACCTATTTTGAGGTGTGCTTTGGATGTGATCAATTTTTGGCGTCGTTGCCGGGGATTTAAAAACTGTGTTAGCTATATATTTGGGGTGTGTTTTTGGAATATCTTCTTTTTCTTCCATGCTACCAACTTGTTTGAGAAATGGTAGGTACAACCATGGCACACTATAAGCTTGGAAATATTGCTTTGGGGGGTGTGGACGTCGAGGATGAGCAAATTGATGAGGTTCTTCTTGAACCTCAAGCCAATAGAAGAGGTTGAGTGCCTCATGACAATGTCTCCGCTTCACCCCCACCTCCACCACGAGCGACTCCACATCAGGTGTTACCCAATGAAGGATATGCTAGTGTAATAGTCCCTTCCCGTATTAGGGGGGGGCAGCTTTCAAATAACCAATGTGATGCTCACTTTGCTAGAGCAATGAGGTTTCTTCACCGGTGCTCCAAGTCAAAATGCATATAAGCATTTGAAGGGGTTTGTGGACACTTGTTGTGGGAGCAAACAAACAAATGTCTCCAAAGATGCATTGAGGCTAAGGATTTTTCCCTTCTCTGTACGGGGGAAAGCTTTATATTGGTTGGAACGTCTGTCGAACCATTCCATTCATATTTCTCTCTGGGGCACATGGCTACACTTCGAAATGAGATTTTGGCGTTCAAGAAAAAGCCAAATGAACCATTACACGAGAAAAGAGAACGCCATAGAACAATGGTTAAGGAATGTCCCAACAACGATATGACGGAGAATATGATTCATCTAACTTTCTATCATGGGATCAACACAACCAACCAATGTGTAGTGAATCAACCTGCCGGTGGGAACTTTATGACTACTCCTTATGCGGAGGCGTGTGAGATTTTAGATGTAATGGCGGAAACATCATCGGCATGGCAATCCCGGGTTAATGTTACACAAGGTGATCCTAATGTAATCCACCTTCACAGAGAGTTGCATAACCATGGGCAAGCCATCGCCAAATTGACTACCACCATGAATCAATTAGCAAGGGCTCAACTACCACAAGTGCAAAATCCTAAGCAAGTCAATTCCATGGAGGGGGTGAACATGATGGTGAACAAAAGAAGGACCAAGGGTCCACAACTGCAACATCGAGTGGAGAATTATGTGTAAGAGGGTAGTGGTTTTGATGAAGATGATTCTTACAATGAATAAGAAGAGGAGGTGCAATATGTGAACAACTTTCAAGGGCAACGAAACAACTTCCAAGGCTCAAACCAACAACAATGGCGACCTCAAAACAGCCAAGGCATTTGGAATTCTAGCAACCAAGGAAACTGGAATAGTGGAAACAATCAAGGAAATTGACATAACAACAATAATCAAGGAAATTAGAGTGGCAATAATCAAGGAAATTTGGGGGGGGGGGGGAAA
>AWOL01S0024138.1:49901-67109 GCA_000715115.1 Nicotiana otophora
GTAACAATCAAGGCGGATGGAACAATAATCAAGGCAATTGGGGGTCGGCTTTTCAAAGGCCCCCGGTGTATCAACAACTGAGTAACATGCCTCGTTATCCTTCCCATGGCCCTAGTTCTTTCAACAATGAGATGGGCCATATTGAGAACATGTTCAAGAAAATGATGGAGAAGAATGTCGATTAGGATGCCCAACTTGCCTCACGCAACACATCGATCCTCAACTTAGAAGTTCAAATGGGGAAAATCTCTCAAACTCTAAATTCTCCTCCTAAGGGGGCACTACCAAGTGACACGGTGGTAAACCCAAAGGGTGAAAACAATATGGGGCATGTCATCGCCATTACTACAATAGGTGGAAGATGTGGGAATGCACCCACCTCAAGTCAAAAGCAACTTGTGGGGGATGAGCAAATGGTACAAGAAGAAGAGGTCCCGAACAATGTGGTGCAATCAAATGATGAAGTTTGGATTACTATTGACGATAATGTGGAAGAGACTCAAGAGGATGTAAACCCGTCTAGGGATCACATTATTGACATACCAGAACCAATAGTGCAAAAGGCTAAGGCACCATTGCCTAAGACTCTACCTCCACATCCTCAAAGACTTTCCAAACAAAATGGCGAGAATCAATTCAAAAAGTTCATTCAAATGATGAAGAGTCTCTCAATCAGTGTGTCATTAGTTAAAGATTTGGAACAAATGCCTGGTTATGTAGAGTTTATGAAGGATCTTATGACAAATAAGCGGTCAATGAATTTTGAAACTATCAAAGTCACTCATCAAGTGAGTGAAATTGTGCATTCAATGGCTCCTAAGATGGAAGATCCCGGTGCTTTCACGATTCATTGTACAATTAGAAGTGCCGAATTTGCTAAAGCTCTTTGTGATCTTGGGTCAAGTATCAATTTGATGCCCTATTCGGTTTTCAAGACCTTGGGAATTGGGCAACCAAGACCTACCTCTATGAGATTGCAAATGGCCGATCATAAAATGAAGAGACCTTTGGGAGTGATTGAAGATGTCTTGGTTCATGTTGATAAATTCATTCTTCCGATGGATTTTGTCATTCTAGATTGTGAAGTTGATTATGAGGTGTCGATTATACTTGGAAGACCTTTCCTTGCTACAGGGAAGGCTCTTTGTGATGTTGAATCTGGAGAACTCATTTTCCGGGTGGGTGATGAAAAAGTGGTATTCCATGTGTGTCAGTCCATAAAGGCAACCAAATAGCAATGAGGTTTGTTCTTTTGTGGACTTGGTGACCAATGTTATTGTTGATGATACAAGTGCCACGATCAATGTTGGTGATATGTTGGAGGTCGTCTTTCTCAACTTTGATGATGACGAGATGGATGGCTTCATGAAATGTGTGAACTCTTTGCAAGGAATAGGGTCGTACAATTATGCACCTCGGAAACTATCTTTGGATCTTGAAAATAGGACAACTCCTCCTACAAATCCTTCCATTGAAGAGCCTCCTACCTTGGAGTTGAAGCCATTGCCTCCACATCTTAGGTATATATTTCATGGCCCTTGTTCTACTTTACCGGTTATTATTGCCTCTTATTTGACTAACGTGCAGGTAGATTCTACATTGGCGGTGCTACATAAGAGGAAGAAGGCTGTTGTGTGGACATTGGCGGATATTCGAGGAATAATCCCCGCATTTTGCATACATAAGATCAACTTGGAGGAAGGCGCCAAACCATCTATTGAACATCAAAGGAGACTCAATGAGGCTATGCAAGAAGTTGTCAAAAGGGAGATTATCAAGTGGTTGGATGCCGAGGTTGTCTACCCCATTTCCGATAGCTCATGGACTTCTCCGGTTCAATGTATCCCGAAGAAGGGGGCATGACGGTGGTCACCAATGACAAGAATGAGTTGATTCCTACAAGAACGGTGACTGGTTGGAGAGTGTGTATGGACTATCGCAAGCTCAATAAAGTCACAAGGAAGGATCATTTCCCACTTTCTTTCTTAGATCAAATGCTTGATAGATTGGATGTTTGTGCTTTCTATTGCTTTCTTAATGGGTATTCGGGCTACAACCAAATCCTTATTGCTCTGGAGGAACAAGAGAAAACAACCTTTACATGTTCCTATGGTACTTTCGCCTTCAAGCGGATGCCATTTGGTTTGTGCAATGCACCGATGACTTTTCAAAGGTGTATGATGGCTATCTTCACGGACATGGTGGAGGACTACCTTGAAGTTTTCATGGATGACTTCTCGGTGGTTGGAGATTCTTTTGATGATTGTATTGCAAATTTAGATAAAGTGTTGGCAAGATGCAAAGAAATAAATTTGGTGCTCAATTAGGAGAAGTTCCATTTCATGGTCGAGGAAGGCATTGTCCTTGGACACAAAATATCAAATAATGGAATTGAAGTTGATAATGCAAAGATTGAGGTGATTTCTAAACTTCCACCTCCAACTTCGGTGAAGGGTGTGCGCAGTTTCTTAAGTCACATGGGGTTTACCGACATTTCATGAAATATTTCTCTAAGGTGGTGAACCCGTTGTGCAAGCTTCTTGAGAAAGATGCTAAGTTTAATTTCAATGATGATTGTATGAGAGCCTTTGAATTGTTAAAGTTCATGTTGATAACTACTCCCATCATCACCGCTCCAAATTGGAGTGTCCCTTTTGAACTCATGTGTGATGCAAGTGACGTAGCGGTTGGGGTTGTTTTGGGGAAACACATCAACAAGATTTTTCATCTGGTCTACTATGCTAGTAAGACCATGAATGGTGCCCAAATCAACTACACTGTTATAGAGAAATACCTCATTACCATTGTGTTTGCAATTTAGAAGTTCTGCCTGTACTTGATGGGTGCAAAGGTCATTGTCCACACGGATCATGTGACACTTCGTTTTCTTATGAGCAAGAAAGATTCCAAAGCACGGTTAATGAGATGGGTGATTTTGTTGCAAGAGTTTGATATTGACATCCAAGATAGAAAAGGGAATAAAAATTAAGTGACGGACCACTTGTCTCGTTTGGAGGAGATGGGAAGGCCGCATGATGGCCATAAAATCAATGACTCCTTCCCCGATGAGAAACACTTGGCTATTTCAATGAAATGGTGCCATGGTTCGCGGATCTAGCTAATTGCCTTGTATGTGGAATCATCTCGGATGAGTTCTCTTCAAACTAAAGGAAGAAGCTCAAATGGGATTGTCAAGATTATTATTGGGATGAACTATACCTTTTCTGGATTTGCACGGATAGGGTGATTAGAAGATGTGTACCGTAAGAAGAGGAAGGTGAAATTCTTGGGGCTTGTCATTCTTCGCCATATGGTGGTCCATGAAGGAGCAAAAATGGCGGCCAAAGTGCTAAGTTTTGGTTTCTATTGGCCCACTCTTTACAAGGACGCAAGTGATTTAATAAAAATATGTGATGAATGTCAAAGGACCGGTGGAATCTCAAATAAAAATGAAATACCCCTCACTACCATCTTGGAGATTGATATTTTCGATGTGTGGGGTATTGACTTCATGGGTCCTTTTGTGAGTTCTTATGGAAACACATACATCTTGGTCGCGGTGGATTATGTGTCCAAATGGGTGGAAGTCATTACTCTACCCAACAATGAAGCGAGAAGTATGGTGGCGTTCTTGAAGAAGAATATTTTTACAAGGCTTGGTACTCCGCGGGGTATTATAAGTGATGGAGGTCATATTTTTGTAAAAAGGCTTTTGACACTTTATTTAGCAAGTATGGTGTTACTCATAAAGTCACGACTCCCTATTATCCACAAGCTAGCGGTCAAGTGGAAGTCTCCAACCGAGAGATAAAAAGTATTTTGTCCAAAATAGTGAATGCTAACCGAACGGATTGGTCCAAGAAGCTTGATGATGCATTATGGTCTTATAGGACAGCTTACAAAACACCTATCGGAATGTTGCCATACTGGTTAGTGTTTGGCAAAGCTTGTCATCTTTCGGTGGAACTAGAGCACAAGGCCATGCAGGCTCTAAAGAAGTTGAATCTTGATTGGGATGTAGCTGCTAACTTGAGGGTTGCACATTTGAATGAATTTGATGAGTTATGGTACCATGCTTATGCAAGTTCGTCCTTGTACAAACAAAAGATGAAATATCTTCATGACAAATACATTTGGAACATAGAGCTCAAGGTGGGCGATCTTGTGTTGTTGTTTAACTCAAGGTTGAGGATGTTTCCCGGGAAGTTAAAGTCTAAATGGACTGGTCCTTTTGAAATTGTGGGTGTGACACCTTTTGGTGCATTGCACTTGAAGAACAAAAACAATGAGGTATTCTGAGTCAATGGTCACCGAGTAAAGCACTATTTGGGAAAAGTTAGAGATGGCTGCATCATGGCGATCATTCATTTCAATAGATGGTATCTTGCGTCATGTCGCGACGTTAAATCAGGCGCTTCTTGGAAGGCAACCCATGTTTCTATTCCCTTCATCTGTTTTTTCTTTTGTAGTTAGGTGTTATTTTTTATGCTAACTTGATTTGAATTGTGTTGTAGGGCTGAATGTGACTTACAGGGACTGTGGACAAAAATGAGTCTAAGTATTGAAAGAAGTGCGGACCGCAAAAATGAAGGGTGCAAAATGCAAACTCTCTAAAGTTAGTGTGTTAGAGAAAAGGTCAATGTACGACCGCAAGAGGAAATCTGCAGCTGCAACAAGACATCTGCAGCCGCACGTAGAATTTTTGCGAACCGCACATGAAATTGTGCGGCCGCACTCGCCTCTCTTGCCTATGGAAAAACCATGTCCTATAAATACAAGGCTTGGGAATATTGTTACGTTTTTTCCCTCTCTGAACACAAAAAACTTGCACATATTGAAATTTCTTGGTAAATCATCTGCCTACACGTCCAACAATTGTGATCACTCATCCCTTGCACTCATTCACATCTGGTATGCTTAAATTCCTAGTTAGAATTTTTTTTTAGTTTAATTTGTAGATTTTTAATTATTTTTTAGGCCATTTGTCAATAGAATTCAATTGTGCATTCATGTGGGGGTAAATCAGTAGTGGGTTAACGAGTACATGTTCTATGGGGACTGGGTCTTATGATGTTACCATGCCAAAGTTTGCACAAAAATTGCAAACCCCAGATTGAAATAACTGACTGTTAGTATATTTTGAATTCTACGGCCGCACCTGAAATTGTGCAGTCCGCAAAAGTTGACTATAGGGAAGTTTTAGTTAAGAATAGGTCTGCGACCGCATCAAAATTGTGTGGACCGCAGAATTCCCATTGCGGCTAAAATGTGCGACCGCATGTCAAATTGTGCGGATCGTAGAAATTATGTTGCGGTCGCACATAAGCCAATTCTCTGTCATCAGAGAGTTGGCATATTTTGGGTTTCTGATATGCGGCCGCAAGTGAAATTGTGCGGACCGCACTTCACTTTCGCGGCCGCAATGCTAAATTGTGCTGTCCGCAAGACTTCATCTGCGACCGCAATAAAATTATGCGGACCGCAGATTCTTACCATGCAAGCATACTGTGTCTGTGACCTTCACTGTGATTTCTTGTTTATTCGTGCCTATCTCCTGTGTATGACTTAACATTGCAATGCAACTAACAACCGCCTTTGCTTGATATAGATAATGGTTCGATCTAGAGGTAGAGGCTATACTTCTAAAGGGAGGGGTGAACCTTCTCAAGGACGAGGCAAGAAAGCTTTACCTAGTGCCCAACAGCAAGAAATCAGAAAAAATACAACAACCGGGAGAGGGAGAGGTGCAGATCTCTCCGAGA
Organism: Nicotiana otophora; assembly: GCA_000715115.1. Classification (NCBI taxonomy): domain Eukaryota; kingdom Viridiplantae; phylum Streptophyta; class Magnoliopsida; order Solanales; family Solanaceae; genus Nicotiana; species Nicotiana otophora. The sequence goes on from AWOL01S0024138.1 coordinate 55,664, forward strand.
CGAGTTCATACGCCCCGTCTAGGGACGTATCAGAGGGCAACTCAGCCTTTGTTCAGGAATAATCGGCAGTACAGTCTAGGCCATCAGGGAGATTTCAATTGAGGGACGAGTCGTCCTCATCCCACAGTACTTTCGAGGGTTTGGAAAGTCCTACCCGTACCCCAACACCATTACAGAGTATCTTACGGATGCGGGGGTGGAACCAAGGGATTTTGATACAAAGGTGAGGCCGAAGAAGCCTTTCTCATGGTACTCACTTATGGATGCGAACAACCCGAAGAGAAAAGGTCAGCCTTCTACCACTACAGGCCAGTCTGATGAGCCAGTTGTGGTAGTTGCAGAGGCAGTTGATGTTCCATCCACTTAGGTCGAGCCTTCCTCTAGTGCTGCAGCTATGCCTCCACCATCATCCATAGCCCCTTCTACAACTCCTTCCATAGTTTCCACTTCGACTTTGAAGCCGGTGCCCATGCCTACTGCTCCACTTTCTGCGTTGCAAGTCTCCTAAACATTGGCGAACCTCAACAACTGGATGCAGACATCAACTACAAAGATGTCTGACTTATCCAGTGTTGTTGCAGCACAGTCTACTATTCAGGCACCTCAGTTTCCTACGACAGTTGAGGGGACATTAAAGAAGATCCTATAGAACCAGAATACCATCATGGTTACCTTGGTACAACACGGGTCAGTGATCGAAGAGTTGGGAAAAGAAGTAAATAAAATGAGAAAGTTTCAAGCCAGCAAGAAGTCAGTAGACAAGCTCCGAAGACATGTGACCAATCTTGTTACAGCCGGAGATATCCCTTTTGAAATGTTGATAGGCCCGCACCCTTCAGACCCAGATCCTGCAGCACCATCAGAACCGGTGGCACTAGCTGGCCAGTTTGAGAAGCCAGACTCTACTGACGACACTGTTGAGGCAGTGCGTCAGATGTTCACCAACCCATTCACAACCAGAGTTGAGGATGATGAGATTTAGTTGGATGAGACTGAGGGCGGTGACACTTCTGGGGACACACAAATGTCAAAGGAGCCATAGGGAGTTTTCTTCACTCTTTTTCCTCTTTTACTCTTATTTTGTTAAGCACTGGGGACAATGATTATCTTTATTCAGGGGGTGGAGTTTATTTTGATGAAATTTGGTACATTCTGAGACATTTGGCTTGTAATAACTTGATATTATTTTCTTTCTCTTTCTTATTCTGTATATATTCTATCTTTTTCTCTTATTATATATATTTAGTAGTTTTTGTTTATTAGCTTCTTTATCTTTGTTTCTTTGTGAGCTCTTAGTTTGAGTTAGTAGCTTCTTTGTTTGATTTAGTAGCTTATTTTTATGTTCTAGTAGATAATAAGCCTTTGGTTTTCTTAATGTCACGGTTCTTTCCAAAGGTAGTTGTTGTGTGAACCGGGTGACTCTTCCCAACGATGGATGGCATGACAACCTTCTTAAGGGAATGAGTCCGTTTTTGATGTTTAGGTAATAATAGTAGTAGCAATGAATAAACAGACCTAATTAATTCATGCTCGAAGAGTCAAACATGCTTCAATTGGTACCAACATACTTAACTACGTGATTATGGTTTGAAACAAGATTTTTGAAAGAAATAGCTCTAGTTAGTGACTTTGTGACTCTTATATTGACTTCGGCAACCATCGAGTGGTTTAATTGAAACACAGTGATTTTCAATCTTGAATATGGTCATCGTGGCCCTTGACTCTATCCTCTTTAACAATCTAGTTGCGTGAGGGGTGAGATGCTTTGTTGCTAGTCCAAGTACCCGTACGAAAGGTCTAGAACTTGCCCCGAATGTATTTTAAGCTTTGCTTGGCTTGAGAAGTGATTGTAGGCTTTTCTTGGCTCATTTGAGTTTTCTATTGCCTACCAATGTTGTTATCCCTAGTCAACCCCTTTGAGCCTCGAGCCTTTCTTATTTGATAACCATGTTACAAGCCTTACCCTTTTGGTCGCGACGCTCTCTTGGCACCCAAGCTTTCCTTAACACTCTTGTGAAATAAATGGCTAAGAACGTAAGTTTGGGGGAGAGACGAGGAACTTGAAAAAGGTATCAAAGCACAAAAAGAGAAAATAAATGATGAGAAGGAAAGGCAAAGAAAAGAAAAGAAGAAAAAGAAAAATGCAAAAAAGTGAATAAGTGGAAGAGTTGAAGGGATTCAAAGAGAGGTAATGTCACGACTCGAAATTCCCACCTTCGGACCGTGATGGCGCCTAACATTTCACTTGCTAGGCAAGCCAACGTTAAAATAGTATTATCCATTTTTAAAATAATTTTTAAATTTATTAATAACAAAGAAACAGTTGCGGAAGTAAATTCTGAAATATAGTGAATAATCCATAAAAGACAATGGTATCTAAATACCATCCCAGAATTTGGTGTCACAAGTGCACGAGCTTCTAGAATAAATATAAATAAAGGTTTGAATAAAATAAAGCTATCTGAAAACAAAGACACAGCTAAAGTAAAATAGACGGGGACTTCAGAACTGCGGACGCCATGTAGTTATACCTCAAGTCTCCTCCGAGCAACTGAAATCCGAGCAAGTCTATGGTACGCCGCTGTGACCAACTCCAAAATCTGCACAAGAAGTGCAGAGTGTAGTATCAATACAACCGACCCCATGTACTGGTAAGTGTTGAGCCTAACCTCGATGAAGTAGTGACGAGGCTAAGGCGGATAACTTACATTACATGTACGCAATATTAGTAACAACAACAATAATAGAAATAAATCAGGTAACTCATTTATAATAATTGAATCCAACTCAGCAGTCATAACCAATTATCAATTCCATCAATTCTGTTGCAGCGTGCAACCCGCTCTCACAATATATTCACATTCAATTCTGTTGCGGCGTGAAACCCACTCTCACAATATATTCACATTCAATTCTGTTGCGGCATGCAACCCGCTCTCACAATATATTCACATTCAATTCTGTTGCGGCGTGCAACCCGCTCTCACAATATATTCACATTCTATTCGATTGCGGCGTGCAACCCGCTCCTCCAATATATTCATTTTAATCAAGTCTATTGCGGTGTGCAACCCGATCCCCCAATATATAAATATGTATGTCGACTTTTAAATAAGTCTGTTGCGGCATGCAACCCGATCCTCCAATATGGACTTTTAATAAGTCTGTTGCGGCGTGCAAACCGATCCCCCAATATGGACTTTTTAATAAGTCTGTTGCGGCGTGCAACTCGATCCTCCAATATGAATTTTTAGTAAGTCTGTTGCGGCGTGCAACCCGATCCTCCAATATATTCATTATAATTGATTCTGTTGCAGCGTGCAACTCGCTCTTCCAACATTTTCATTTACCAATTATTATAGAAGAAATATCCCCAATAAATGCACTAATTAATATAAAATTATAAGACAACAAACATACAATAATTATGATTTAATTATGAAACAAACAAAGGTAAATAGCAAATTATTAGGGAAATCGGAGAGAAAATATGCAGTTTAATATTTAATATGCTAAATGTCAAATAACAATTAAGGCACATAATTCAAATAGCATGTAACAATTAATGCAGGAATTCAAGAATTAATATTTGACAAAGAATAGGAGAGAAATAATTATTATAATAATTAATTTATGATTTAAACAATTTATGATTTTTCAAGTAAGCAGGAAAACAATTAATTTGACAATGTATAGACATTCGTCACCTCGCCTATACGTCGTTCACATGCAATTCACATAACAAATAATTTAAGGTTTCTATTCCCTCAAGTCAAGATTAACCACGACACTTACCTCGCTTTACAATTTCCAATCAATTACTCGACCACAACTTTTCCTTTTAAATTTGTCTCCAAAAGCTTCAAATCCATTCACAAACAATTCGATATACTCAATACGAATCATAAGAATTAATTCCATATGAATTTACTAATTTTTCGGTTAAAAATTCAAAATTCATTTAAATATTTGATAGTGGAACCCGCATCTCAAATCCTGGAAAAACTTACGAAATCCGAACACCCATTCCGAGACGAGTCCAACCATACAAGAATTATCCAATTCTGATGTCAAATGGACCTTCAAATCTAAATTTTTTATATTTGGAAAGTTTTACAAAAATTTTAATTTCTTCTGTCTAAATCCGAAATAAATGATGAATATAGACTTAGATTTATGAAATACAACCATTATATGATAAAGAACACTTACCCAGTTCGAAATCGTGAAAAACTCCTTAGGAATCGCCCCTAAGCCGAGTTATAATTGAGGGTTTGTGAAAAATGGGAAAAATCCCGTTTTGGTTCTGTTTTAAGTCACAAGCGGCAGGCCTTCTTCGCATTTGCGAAGGGCCTGTCGCGTTCGCGATGAATAGCAGCCCATAGCTTTCGCGTTCGCAAGTCCTCCTTCACATTCGCGAAGGCTTTTTCCCCCTGGCCTTCGCGTTCGCGTGCCAGTGCTCAAGTTCGCGTAGAAGGACAACTGACCCCTCACCCAGGCCTCTAAATCTTCGCGTTGAGCTAGTCGCGTTCGCGAAGGGTAAAGTCCCCATAGCTTCACATTCGTGACCCAATCTTCGCGTTCGCGAAGAAAGAAAATTCAGCCAGCCCAGTTTGCTCTTTGCATTCGCGAGAGTACATTCGCGAACGCGATGAAGGAAATACCAGAAGCCTGAAGTTGCAGAAAAAACAGATTTTCTAAGTTCAAAAGAATCTCGTATCCTATCCGAAACTCACCCGAGCCCTCGGGGCTCCAAACCAAACATGTACACAAGTCTTAAAACATCATACGAACTTACTCGCATGATCAAATCGCCAAAATAACACCTAGAACTACGAATCGGACACCAATTCAAAGGAAATTTTCAAGAAAACTTTAAATCTTATATTTTTACAACTGGACGTCTGAATCACGTCAAATCAACTCCGATTCTCACCAAATTCGGCAGACAAGTCATAAATATTATAGTGGACCTACACCGGGATCTGGAACCAAAATAAGGATCCGGGGTCAATAAATCCAACATCAGTAATTTCTTAAAAATCATTAAGCGTTTAAGCTTTTAAGGTTTCATCAAAATTTCATATCTCGGGCTAGGGACATCGGAATTCGATTCCGGGCATACGCCCAAGTCCCAAATCATGATACGGACCTACCGGAATTGTCAAAACACTGATCCGGGTCTGTTTGCTCAAAATGTTGACAAAAGTCAACTTAGTTGAGTTTTAAAGCTCTATTTCACATTTTAATCCATTTTTCACATAAACACTTTCCGAAAAATTGTACGGACTATGCACGTAAGTCGAGGAATGATAAATGGTGCTTTTCAAGGTCTTAGAACACAGAATTACTTATTAAATTTAAAGATGACTTTTTGGGTCATCATATTCTCCACCTCTAAAACAAACTTTCATCCTCGAACGGAGTTAGAAACAGTACCTGAGCTGGAAAAAAGGTGTGGATATTTACTTCTCATGTCTGACTCGGACTCCCAGGTAGATGCCTCTACCAGCTGACCTCTCCATTGCACCTGAACTGAAGGATAACTCTTAGACTTCAACTGTCGGACCAGCCGGGCTAGAATAGCCACCGGCTCCTCCTCGTAAGTCAAATCTTTGTCCATTTGGACCGAGCTGAAATCTAACACATGGGACGGATCACAATGATATTTCCGGAGCATAGACACATGGAACACCGGATGAATCGCTGATAAACTAGGTGGTAATGTAAGCCTGTTGGCTACTTCACCCACCCTTTCAAGAATTTCAAAGGGTCCGATATACTTAGGGCTCAACTTGCCCTTCTTTCCGAACCTCATTACACCTTTCATAGGTGAAACCCGGAGCAATATTCTTTCTCCAACCATGAATGCAATATCACGAACTTTACGGTCGGCATAACGCTTTTTCCTAGACTGAGCTGTGCGAAGTCGATCCTAAATAATCTTGACCTTATCCAAGGCAGCCTGTACCAAATTGGTACCCAACAACCGAGCCTCTCCCGATTTCAACCAACCAACTGGCGATCGACATCGCCGTTTGTATAATGCCTCATATGGAGCCATCTAAATGCTCGACTGGTAGCTATTATTATAAGCAAACTCCACAAGTGGCAAACAATGATCCCAAGAACCTCCAAAGTCTATAACACAAGCACGGAGCATATCTTCCAATATCTGAATAGTGCACTCTGACTATCCGTTTGTCTGTGGATGAAATGTTATACTCAACTCCACTCGCGTGCCTAACTCATGCTGTACAGCCCTCCAGAAATATGAGGTAAACTACGTACCTCGATCTGAAATAATAGACACGGGCACCCCGTGAAGGCGGAAAATCTCACGAATGTAAATTTCAGCTAACCTCTCTGAAGAATAGGTAACTGCCACTGGAATGAAATGTGCTGACTTGGTCAACCTGTCCACAATGACCCAAACTGCGTCAAATTTTCTCTGAGTCCGTGGGAGCCCAACAACAAAATCCATAGTGATACGCTCCCACTTCCACTCAGGAATTTCTAACTTCTGAAGCAAACCACCAGGTCTCTGATGCTCGTACTTAACTTGCTGACAATTCAGACACAGAGCTACATAAGCAACTATATCCTTTTTCATTCTCCTCCACCAATAATGTTGCAGCAAATCTTGATACATTTTGGCGGTACCTGGATGAATAGAGTACCTGGAACTGTGTGCATCTTCAAGAATTAATTCACGAAGCCCATCCACATTAGGCACATAAATACAACCCTGCATTCGCAGAACTCCATCTCTCCCCACAGCAACCTGTTTAGCATCACCGTGCCGCACTGTGTCCTTAAGGATAAGTAAATGAGGAACATCATACTGCCTCTCTCTGATGCGATCCTATAAAGAAGACCGAGCGACTGTGCAAACTAGAACCCGACTGGGTTCTGAAATATCTAACCTCACGAACTGATTAGCCAAAGTCTGAACAACTGCAACTAATGGCCTCTCACCAACCAGAATATATGCAAGACTACCCATACTCACAGCTTTTCTACTCAAAGCATCGGCCATCATATTGGCCTTTCCGGGGTGATACAAAATGGTGATATCATAGTCTTTCAACAACTCCAACCATCTCCTCTGCCTCAAATTAAGATCTTTTTGTTTGAACAGATATTGAAGGCTACGATGATCAGTAAATACCTCACACGAGACACCGTAGAGGTAATGCCTCCAAATCTTCAGCGCATGAACAATGGCTGCCAATTCTAAGTCATGAACANACAGATACTGAAGGCTACGATGATCAGTAAATACCTCACACGAGACACCGTAGAGGTAATGCCTCCAAATCTTCAGCGTATGAATAATGGATGCCAATTCTAAGTCATGAACAATATAATTCTTCTCGTGAACTTTCAACTGCCGCGACTCATATGCAATTACCTTGCCATCTTGCATTAATACTGCACCAAGCCCAATGTGAGATGCATCACAATATACCGTATACGATCTTGAACCTGTGGGTAATACCAACCTTGGCGTCGTAGTCAAAGCGGTCTTGAGCTTCTGAAAGCTCAACTCACACTCGTCTAACTATCTGAATGGGACACCTTTCTGGGTCAATCTGGTCAATGGGCTTGCTATAGATGAAAACCCTTCCACGAACCAACAATAATAACCTGTTAAACCCAGGAAACTCCGGATCTCTGTAACTGAAGTAGATCTAGGCCAATGTTGAACAGCCTCAATCTTCTTAGGATCCACCTTTATGTCTTCTGCCGATACAACATGCCTCAAAAAGGCAACTGAGTCTAACCAAAACTCACATTTTGAAAACTTGGCATATAACTGATTATTCTTCAAGGTATGAAGCACACTTCGAAAATGTTGCTCATGTTCCTCTAGAATGCTGGAGTAAATCAAGATATCATTAATGAATACAACCATAAAAGAATCTAAATAAGGCTTGAACACCCGATCCATCAAATCCATAAATGTTGTTGGGGCATTTGTCAACCTAAATGACATCACTAGGAATTCGTAATGCCCATAACGAGTTCGAAAAGCTGTTTTAGGGACATCAGATGCCCTAATCTTCAACTGATGGTAACGAGACCTCAAATCGATCTTCGAAAATACCTTGGCACCCTGAAGCTGATCAAATAAGTCATCAATTCTTGGCAGTGGATATTTGTTTTTGATAGTGACTTTGTTCAACTGTCGATAATCTATACACATCCGCATAGAGCCATCTTTCTTCTTTACAAATAATAATGGTGCACCCCAGAATGAGGCACTAGGTCTAATGAATCCTTGATCAAGCAAGTCTTGCAACTGCTCTTTCAATTCTTTCAACTCTGGCGGGGCCATACGGTATGGTGGAATATAAATGGGCTGAGTGCCCGGATCCAAATCAATACAGAAATCAATATCTCTGTCGGGTGGCATCCCCGACAGATCTGCAGGAAATACTTCTGGAAATTTATGAAAAATTGGTACTGAGTCCATAGAAGGGACATCCGCACTAGGATCGCGAATATAAGCCAAATATGCTAGACACTCTTTCTCTACCATACGCCGAGCTTTTATATAAGAAATAACCCTGCTGGCAGAATGACCAGGAGTTCCTTTCCACTCTAATCGAGGTAACCCCGGCATAGCTAGGGTTACTGTCTTGGCATGGCAATCCAATATAGCATGATAAGAGGACAACCAATCCATACCCAAGATGACATCCAAATCTACCATATCAAGAAGTAGAATATCCACACTAGTCTCAAAATTACCAATAGTAACCACACACAAACAATAGACATGATCTACTACAACGGAGTCTCCTACCGGTATAGATACACACACAGAAGCACTCAGAGAATCACAAGGCACAACCAAATATGAAGCAAAATAGGAGGACACATAGGAATAAGTAGATCCTGGATCAAATAGAACTGAAGCATCTCTCTGGCAAACTAGAATAATACCTGTGATCACAACATCAGATGACTTGGCCTCAGGCCTAGCTGGAAAAGCATAAAATTGGGGTTGGGCCCCACCACTCTGAACTACGTCCCTGGGACGGCCTCTGACTGGCTGGCCTCCACCTCTAGCTACCTGACCCCTACCTCTAGCTGGCTGAGCATGCGGTGAAGCAACCGGTGCCGGTATGATGGCACGAGAATCTTGCCGAGATCTGTTACTCGCCAATCTAGGGCAATACCTCCTGATGTGACAAATGTTCCCACACTCATAACACTCATCCTGAAGTCGTGGCTGCTGAAGCTGAAGCTGACCCAAATGGGTCGGATAACCGTTGTAGTAACTACGGAGTGGTGGTGCACTGATAGGAGCTGAATGTGCACTGAATGTTGGCTGCCCAAAGTAAGGCATAATAGGACCGTGACTCCCTGAAGCACCGGGAGATGCATGAAGTGCTGAATGAAATGGTCTGGGAGGATGACCCCTACCAAAATTACCCCAGCCTCCAGACAAGGCACCACTGAAACTACCGAACTGACGAGGCCTCTTATCGGACCTCTGTCCTCTCTCCTGTGCAAGAACCATCTCGATCTTCCTTGCGACATTAGCAGCCGCCTGAAAAGAAATTTCACTTCCGGTCTCCTTGGTCATCTAAAGTCTGATAGGGTGGGTGAGTCCCTCAATAAACCTCCTCACTCTCTCTCCCTCTGTAGGTAGTAAAAGGAGAGCATGACGGGCCAAATCCACAAAACGGGACTCATACTGAGTAACATTCATACAGCCCTACTGTAGACGCTCAAATTACTTGCAGAATTCTTCTCTCAGTGTGATAGGGAGGAACTTCTCCAGAAATAGTTGAGAGAACTGCTCCTAGGTAAGTGCAGGCGATCCGACTGTTCGGGTCAATGTATAATCTCTCCACTACCTCTTGGCAGAACCCGTCATCTGAAATATAGCAAAATCAACCCCATTGGTCTCAACTATACCTATGTTCCGCAGCACCTCGTGGCAGCGTTCAAGATAATCTTGTGGGTCCTCAGAAGGTGTACCACTGAAGTGAACTAGAAAGAGCTTAGTAAACTTATCCAGTCTCAATAAGGCCTCAAAAGACATGACGGACCTATCACCGATCTGTGCCGCAACAACTAGCTGAACTACCCCAACTGGCGGGGCTGCTGGAGCCTGATTCTGGGGAGACATATGCTCGGAGCGGGAGTAGTGGGAGTTTGTGCTCCTCCCCCAGCCTATGAGATGACTGGTGCCACTAGAAATGTACCATTCTGGGACACGCCCTTCATAAGACTTACCAAACGGACTAGAGCGTCCTGAAGTACTGGAGTGGCTATGAATCCATCCGGGACCTGAACCGGTCCAACTGGTACATTCTAAACTGGAACCTCCTCCTGAAGGTCCACCTGAGATTCTTCAACAGGTGCAGCTGCTCGAGCTCTGGACTGAGCTCTACCTCGGCCTCTGTCTCGACCTCTAGCATGACCTCTACCCCTAGCCATAGTTGCCACAGAGGGTTCTGCCCTGTCCATCAGTATAGGTATAACGTGTTCTCACCATCTGCGAGAGGATAAGAGTAGAATGGTTCAATCATCGATGATAGAATAAAATCGCATGATAGAATAAGAAAGAAGTGCTATTGTTCCTAAACTTCATAGCCTCTGAGAGATAAGTACAGACGTCTCCGTACCGATCCTTCAGACTCTACTAAGCTTGCTCATGACTCGTGAGACTTATGTAAACTAGTGCTCTGATACCAACTGCCACGACCCGAAATTCCCACCTTCGGACCGTGATGGCGCCTAACATTTCACTTGCTAGGCAAGCCAACGTTAGAATAGTATTATCCATTTTTAAAATAATTTTTAAATTTATTAATAACAAAGAAACAATTGCGGAAGTAAATTCTGAAATATAGTGAATAATCCATAAAAGACAACGGTGTCTAAATACCATCCCAGAATTTGGTGTCACAAGTGCACGAGCTTCTAGAATAAATACAAATAAAGGTCTGAATAAAATAAAGTTGTCTGGAAACAAACACACAGCTAAAGTAAAATAGACGGGGACTTTAAAACTGCGGATGCCGTGCAGTTATACCTCAAGTCTCCTCCGAGTAGCTGAAATCCGAGCACGTCTATGGTACTCCGCTGGGACCAACTCCAAATTCTGCACAAGAAATGCATAGTGTAGTATCAGTACAACCGACCCCATGTACTGGTAACTGCTGAGCCTAACCTCGACGAAGTAATGATGAGGCTAAGGCGGGTCACTTACATTACCTGTACGCAATTTTAGTAACAACAACAATAATAGAAATAAATCAGGTAACTCATTTATAATAATTGAAACCAACTCAACGGTCATAACCAATTATCAATTCCATCAATTCTGTTGCAGCGTGCAACCCGCTCTCACAATATATTCGCATTCAATTCTGTTGCGGCGTGCAACCCGCTCTCACAATATATTCACATTCAATTCTGTTGC
>AWOL01S0024138.1:68748-83985 GCA_000715115.1 Nicotiana otophora
AATAAGTCTGTTGCGGCGTGGAATCCGATCCTCCAATATAGACTTTTAATAAGTCTGTTGCGACGTGCAACCCGATCCTCCAATATGAACTTTTTTAATAAGTCTGTTGCGGCGTGCAACCCGATCCTCCAATATGGACTTTTAATAAGTCTATTGCGGCGTGCAACCCGATCCTCCAGTATGGACTTTTTAATAAATCTATTGCGGCGTGTAACCCGATCCTCCAATATGAACTTTTGATAAGTCTGTTGCGGCGTGCAACCCGATCCTCCAATATATTTATTATAATTAATTCTGTTGCGGCGTGTAACCCGCTCCTCCAACATTTTTATTTACCAATTCTTATAGAAGAAATTTTTCCAATAAATACAACAATTAATATAAAATTATAAGACAACAAGCATACAATAATTATGATTTAATTATGAAACAAACAAAGGCAAATAGCAAATTATTAGGGAAATCGGAGAGAAAATATACAGTTTAATATTTAATATGCTAAATGTCAAATAACAATTAAGGCACATAATTCAAATAGCATGTAACAATTAATGCAGGAATTCAAGAATTAATATTTGACAAAGAATAGGAGAGAAATAATTATTATAATAATTAATTCATGATTTAAACAATTTATGATTTTTCAAGTAAGCAGGAAAACAATTAATTTGATGACGTATAGATACTCGTCACCTCGCCTATACGTCGTTCACATGCAATTCACATAACAAATAATTTAAGGTTTCTATTCCCTCAAGTCAAGATTAACCACGACACTTACCTCGCTTTGCAATTTTCAATCAATTACTCGACCACAACTTTTCCTTTTAAATTTGTCTCCAAAAGCTTCAAATCTATTCACAAATAATTCGATATACTCAATACGAATCATAGGAATTAATTCCATATGAATTTACTAATGTTTCAGATAAAAATAGGAAATTCATTTAAATATTCGACAGGGGGACCCACGTCTCAAATTTCGGAAAAACTTATGAATTCCGAACACCCATTTCGAGACGAGTCCAACCATACAAAAATTATCCAATTCCTATGTCAAATGTACCTTCAAATTTAAATTTTTCATTTTTGGAAAGTTTTACAAAAATTCCAATTTTTTCCGTCTAAATCCGAAATAAATGATGAATATAGACTTAGATTTATGAAATACAATCACTATATGATAAAAAATACTTACCCAGTTCGAAATCGTGAAAAACTCCTTAGAAATCGCCCCTAAGCCGAGTTATAATTGAGGGTTTGTGAAAAATAGAAAAAATCTCGTTTTGGTTCTGTTTTAAGTCACAAGCGTCTGGCTTTCTTCGCGTTTGCGAAGGGCCTGTCACGTTCGCGATGAATAGCAGCCCGTGGATTTCGCGTTCGCGAGTCCTCCTTCGCGTTCGCGAAGGCTTTTCCCCCCTGGCCTTCGCGTTCGCGTGCCAGTGCTCACGTTCGCGTAGAAGGACAACTGACCCCTCCCCCAGGCCTCTAAAGCTTCGCGTTCGCGTTGAGCTGGTCGTGTTCGTGAAGGGTAACGTCCCCATAGCTTCGCGTTCCCGACCTATTCTTTGCGTTCGTGAAGAAGGAAAATTCAGCCAGCCCAGTTTGCTCTTCACGTTTGCGAGAGTACATTCGCGAATGCAATGAAGGAAATACCTGAAGTTGCAGAAATAACAGATTTTCTAAGTTCAAAATCATTCCGTATCCTATCCGAAACTCACTCAAGCCCTCGGGGCTCCAAACCAAACATGCACACAAGTCTTAAAACATCATACGAACTTGCTCGGATGATCAAATCTCCAAAATAACACCTAGAACTACGAATCGGACACTAATTCAAAGGAAATTTTCAAGAAAACTTTAAATCTTATATTTTTACCACCGGACGTCCGAATCACGTCAAATCAACTCTGATTCTCACCAAATTCGGCAGACAAGTCATAAATATTATAGTGGACCTACACCGGGCTCCGGAACTAAAATACAGACCCGAGGTCAATAAATCCAACATTAGTAATTTCTTAAAAATCATTAAGCTTTCAAGTTTTTAATTTTTCATTACAATTCCATATCTCGGACTAGGGACCTCGGAATTCGATTCCGGGCATACGCTTAAGTCCCAAATCATGATACGGACCTAACGGAATTATCAAAATACTGTTCCGGATCCGTTTGCTCAAAATATTGACCAAAGGCAACTTAGTTGAGTTTTAAAGCTCTATTTCACATTTTAATCCATTTCTCACATAAAAACTTTTCGAAAAATTGTACGGACTGCGTACGCAAGTTGATGAATGATAAATGGTGCTTTTCGAGGTCTTAGAATATAGAATTACTTATTAAATTTAAAGATGACATTTTGGGTCATCACAGGTAATGATCCCAAACATGGAGAAATCAAAGAGGGAGAAAATGAATGTAATAATCAAGAAAGAGTGATGTTAAGTCTCTCTACTCCCCCAAGGAAAAGAAAGTGCCTCAAAGAATTGACAAAGTATGAGCCGAGAAATAAAAAATGGAGTGCTTAAGGAAAGGTGTAACCACTCACCCATACTGCATCCAACCCTAATCCAAAAGAATTCATTACATCCCGAAAGAAGCCCTACTTGATTTCAAGCCGAGTGAGCTTACATTAGTGGCTATCTACATAAGGGGCAAGCCTATGGTACTTGAATCCGTACTTGAGACATTCTCTTAAGAGAGATGAGTGAACCTTTCATAAATCTTTGGATTGGGTGATAAATTTCTTAAGTGAGCCAAGTAAATGGAAAGTAGAGGAGGAAGAGTTTGGAGTCCACCATGACCTACATGATAGAGAAAGAGTCATTGATGAAAGAAGTCAATTCTTGAAACTCAAATATCACATTAGAACTATATGTGCATAAATATTTAACTTGTCGCCTTATTGATAATACATGAGTAGTGGGGGTAATTGTTGGTCCCAACTAATGTGTGGATGGCTCACCACTCGTTGAAATGACCCTTAACTTTTGGAGGTGGGAACTAATTTATTTGCTTGAGGACAAGCAAAGACTTAAGTTTGGGGGAGTTGATAAGTGGAAATTTTGACTGCTTATTAGCGCCTTTTAGAAGAAATTGCGGATCGCGAAATTCCACCTGCGGCCGCAAACAAAGAAGGAAAATGTAGCAGACATTTGCTCAAATTCCCGACCACACATGAATTGTGCAGCCGCAAAGCTGGGCTAAGAGTCGAAGATCAGAGAGTATGCAAAAAGACCAAGTCCAGAGTCTCAGTGAATTGTGGACCGCACAAAAATTGTGCGGCAGCAGAAGAGTGCCTTTCGGATGCCATCCTAAATCTGCGGACCGCAGAAGAGTTGCCTTGCGGCCGCAGTCCAGAAATATACGGCCGCAGAAGAATGCCTTGCGGTTGCAGTTCAAAATTGGGCGGACACAGAACTCCAGCTCCTGCCAGATAAAAAACTCTGCGGACCGCACATGGAATTGTGCGGCCGCAGAACCTCCCGAGGGGTATTTTTGTCCGAGATTTTTAGCCTTGTATAAATAGACGAGTTTCACAAAATTAGGTCAAGTTTGAACCTCTGAAGTTGCTGTAGCCGTTTTTCTTTACTATTTTAGTAAGTTTTACTTTGCTTTGGTGTATTTACAATAGATTTAATCATTTTTAGCTTCCATTATGAGTTTAATTAGTTTCTCTTCCTTATTTTCTTCAAAACTCATTATGAGTAGCTAGACTTTTACTAGGATTGTGACCCAACCCTAGTGTGTAAACCTTATGGGTATCTAATTTGGTGCTTGTTTATGATTGAGTGTTTATTATTTAGCTTAATTCATGCTTTAATTGTAGAATTAATGGTTGCAAACATTAGTTCATGCCTATTTGACTTAGTCTCTACTTGAAAAAAAAAAAAAGACCTACTGTAGGATAACTTAGCTAACAAGGAATTGGGTTAATTGAAAGATTGATTAACCCAATTAAAGGGTTCAACCTAGAGATAGTAATAACCCGACTTGAGCTCTTATCAACTGTTTTGGGTGATACTCATTTGGTCTTGAGAAAGCCAAATTGGGCAAAACCACTCTCTAACCGAGAGGTATTGAGTGGGTAAATTAGAATTAATAGCTATAATACACCCCAGTCAACGAAACAAGCATTAAAGTCTTTATCCCATTAGGCAAATACCTAAGTCATGGTCACAACCCTAGGCTTTTTATCCATTTGGAAAAACCTTTAAAACAATTTTCTCTAGTCGTCTTCCTTTATTTTGCAATTATTAGAGTAAAATTATAAATAGAAAACATATCTTTGTGTGGAAGTGCAATCTAGAAAATTCAATTGCTCAACTCAAAATATATACCCCTAACTCCCATCTTAACTCCCCGTGGATTCGACCTCGACTCTTAGTTGGGTTTCTATTATTGCATACGACGGTTTCATACCTCTTTTGAGGTGTGCTTTGGACGTGATCAATTTTTGGCGTCGTTGTCGGGGAGTTAAAACGGTGTTAACTATATATTTGGGGTGTGTTTTTAGAATATCTTCTTTTTCTTCCGTGTTACCAACTTGTTTGAGAAATCGTAGGTATAACCATGGCAAATAATGAGCTCGTAAATATTGCTTTGGGGGATGTGGACGTCGAGGATGAGAAAATTGATGAGTTTCCTCTTGAACCTCAAGCCAATAGAAGAGGCTGAGTGCCTCATGACAATGTCCCTGCTCCACCCCCACCTCCACCACGAGCGACTTCACACCGGGTGTTAACCCAATGAAGGATATGCTAGTACAATAGTCCCTCCCCGTATTAGGGCGGGCAACTTTAAAATCACCAATGTGATGCTCACTTTGCTAGAGCAACGAGGTTACTTCACCGGTGCTCCAAGTCAAAATGCATACAAACATTTGAAGGGGTTTGTGGACACTTGTTGGGGGAGCAAACAAATAAATGTCTCCGAGGATGCTTTGAGGCTAAGGCTTTTTCCTTTCTCTCTACGGAGGGAAAGCTTTAGATTGATTGGAACGTCTGCCGAACCATTTCATTCACACTTGGGATGAGTTGGCGGAAAAGTTTATTCTAAGTTCTTCTTTCCGGGGCACATGGCTACACTTCGGGATGAGATTTTGGCGTTCAAGCAAGAGCCAAATGAACCACTACACGAGATACATTTTGGCTCCGAGTCGAAGGCAGAACAATCGTTAAGCTCTGATCTAAGTCCGGACGTAACATCACAACTAGTTTGATTATTTATTTTATCTTTAATACGCTTATCTAATGTTATTGATCACTTGTATTGAATTAATCCACATATCATTAAAGTTACGTATAAATTCAATTGTTATCCATTTTTAAGAGTAAACAATTTATAATAAGTACATTGTCTAGATCAACTTCCTTAGAAATTGAGAAATCATTTTTTGTTGTTTTTTTTTACCTTTGCGACTTTGGGTTCCCACCCTTCTTAGTCTTTTTTTTATTTATTATTATTATTCTTATTATTTTTATGGGTAATTGGTTTTGCCAAACATCATGGTACGTAATAAGAGATTCGAAGTCCCTTATCTTTGGTAGTCAACAAAATCCGACGAGTTAACAGATAGGCAGCATATTAACCTGTGCCTTTTGGAAATAAAAATAATTAAAGGATAAATCATTGCTAGTCCCAACTAACTAAATAATGAAGATTTTATGTATATATATATATATATATATCATGTTTCCTATTCCTAAACTGTATCCGGAGGAAGAAGGTAACTAACTAGCTTCGCACATAGCGCCCTTTCATGTTTTCTTCTTGTTAAATTTTTAAATATAAAACTTCCTTCTCTTTTATAAAATTCGTTTTTCTTTCTCTATTTTTTTTTTTTTTTGCCTTTTCTTATATTCATTGAGTTGGGTTTTGCTTCCTTATCTTAATTGAATTTTAGTTATATACATCATTATATGTAAGGCACTTTTACCTTGTTGATGAAATTAATCGGTCATGTTTTAAGATTATAAATTTCATAATTTAAAAAAGTTGATCTAAAAATACCTTTTTTGATAGTGTATAACATACTTTACACTGATAATGTATATAACTCTGGGCTAGTCTATTAAGTTTCATCGAGATATATTCGCTCAGGAAGTGCTTATCTGATGTTGATTGTAGAGGAGAGAATTATTTAAGAATTAAGATGATGAATCTTTCTTTATTCTCTTTGTTGACCGGGCATCGTGATAGCTAATGTCTTCAAGTATAACGATTAATTATCATTATCTATGAAAAGTAAGACTGCTATGTGTTTGGTTCTTTCTTCCTGTTATGAATAAAAATATGAAATAAACACAATGTATTTATTCCTTTTTATCCTGCTAAAACTGGTTTATGTTCCATATTTTAGGTCAAAAAAGGTCAATTTAACGTGACTTTAGTATTAAAATCAATGCGTTACCTCTCTATATCCACAACCGGGACAATATTAGTTTTCAGTCTAACACCTACTATCCCACGATAAAGCTCTTTAAATTTTCTTTCTTTTCGAATATACAAATCAATGACATAAAACTTACATCGAGGTTTCGAATTGATTGGAACCATACTTTGTAGAGCATCTCCTTAAGCATAACGAATTTTCAATTCTAATATTACACATCCATATCCTCCAGATTAACTTGCTCTTTGGCACATAGAAAAGGGCCATAGAAACATGGCACCACAGCATATTTTTGACAGAAAAAATTATATCACATCATGTTTCCATTAAATCAATAATAACATGGCATTTGTTTTCACATAAACTTTTATTAATTAACTATATTTAATTAATATATATTTTTGACTTGATTTATCACTTAACTATGATAATAAATTAATTAGTATAGTTTGATATAAACATCGAGTGAGTGTGTAAGTATTTTTTATATTAAAATTCATGCATAGAAACCAGACGATAATGGAATATGAATTATCTCTTCGTAGATAGAAGTCAAAAGGAAGGGGCAAAATCATTTCATTGAGAAAAATATGGAAATGCAACTTATAGAGAGAAAATGATATTATATATCCGTTTATAAAATAATAGTCGAAAAATATTTTTTTTTTAATTTTTTGTATATATATACATTTAAGAATGCTATATATAAAAAATATAAAAATTATATACTCATTTACTGCTACCAAATATAAATAGTTTTAGACGGCAAAAGTGATGCTTGTCCAACTATTGATACCACATTGCATTTGTCCTTTCCAACAAGGAGCATGTCTATGATCTTCTTAAGTGCTTCTCAATCACAAGTAATGCCTTTTTGGATTAAATTCATGCGGTAAAGTCATAATGTTAGCCACTAGATTTTATTTAAGTACCACAAAGTGGTACAAATTCCCTTATTTTATTTTGGTATTAGAGCATTTATTATCCTTTTAAAAGAAATACAATATGATGGTAGATTGTACTGTTCTTTTTGAGAATACAAAGTTAAGAAATTGTATCATTTCAACAAAATGAGTATTTTTTTTCATGTTATAAAAAAGAATTTTGTTTTATTTCAACAAAAAAAGTACTTTTTTTATGATGTTGAAAAAATATTTTCTTTTATTTCAACAAAATGAGTATTTTCTTTTCATGATGTAGAAAAAATATTTCCTTTCATCTTAACAAAATGAATACTTTTTTCCATGTTGTAGAAAGAGTAATTTCTTTTTCAAATAAAAAAAAAGTATTTTCTTTTTAGTTATGTAGCACAAATTTCAGCGTTGTTTTTGAGTGAAAAAGTAAAGCAGCACATTAGTCCCTTTTGGGTTTGTGTGAATTTTTAAGAGAATAATTAAATTAATGAAGAAAATAGAGTCCTGAAAACGTTGGGTATTTAAAGTAACGGTGGAGGGAGGGAGAGTGGGAGCACAGGAAATTTCTCAATTTTATCAATTATTTGATATTATTAATACCAACTTTAGTTTGTTGTGGACTAACCCCTCCCCCACCCCCCTCCCCGCCACACACACAAACAAGAACTTTGCCTTTGGATCATTTCGAAGGAAAGAGAAGGGAAGAGACAAAGAATAAGTGGTAGGTTTGGGGTTTTCAGTACAGAAGTTTGGTACCTTGCCGGTTAAACCGGATCTTGTCTTCCACCTTTATTATTTTCCTACGTAAAACAATTACCTGCACCCTAATGTTTATACTTTATACGAAATATTTAAATTATGAATATAATGCACGTATCTTTCATATATAATTATCATTTAGTCATGATTATAGATAAATATACTTTCACTCTAATTTGCATGGTTAAGGTTAAATTGCTTGATTACTAATAGTGTAAATTAGTAAATATTGAAGACATGCAAATAAATACTCTCTTCGTCCTATTTTAACTGTTACTTTAGTTCTTTTCATGTCCAATTAAAAAATATAAGGTATAATTTATTAAATTATTTTTATGAAATAGTTTTTAAGAATTGAGTAGTATTAAAAAAGAACTACTACTACTTTAAGGTGACAATTATTTTTGGGATAAATATTTTGAGCTAAAGCAACAGTTAAAATGGGACGAGAGAGTATTTGCCTTCTTCTAATTGTGCTACTATCTCAAATTTTCAAGTATTCCTTTTTCCCTGTCTTTTCGCGAGCCAGGAGTAGTTTATAATCACGATTTAAGGTAAAAAATAGCGTGGGCTAGCCAGTTTTCGGACTGATAATTCAAAAATAGCTATCGTTTGTAAAGTCATTGAAAAATAACCATTATTTTGCTGCAACACGGACCTGTCCAGCATAATATACTGGAGATTGGTGCACCTGTGTATAAACTTCCAGCATATTATGCTGGAACTCCAATATACGGAAAGTTCCAGCATAATATACTGGAGATTGGAGTACCTGTGTATGAACTTCCAGCATATTATGCTGGACCGATATATTATACTGGAACTCCAGTATATTATGCTGGAATATTTTCCGGATTTTGAATAATATTTTGAAACTGTGACTATTTTTCAATTACCACTTACAAATCTGATTATTTTTGAATTTTCTCCGATTCACGAGACACAATCACGTATTAAGACATTCATTTCATGATCAATTAGAATCGAATTAATAAATACTCTGCAGTACATACGTACTCGATAATTCAATGATTACGCCCAACCAAAAAAAATGGCATTTTCTTTTTTAGTTTTTTATGTCTTATCCTTTGAGATCTTTTGCACTGTCATATACTCCGTATTTAAATCAGTTGATTCGTACACGAACGGCAGAAGACGAATAACATGTAAACATGTATGATGTAGATACGCTCGAAGCTTCCTATTATCTTTTTCTTTTTAAAAAAATAAATGGTTTATATGTTCTCAAATTCAAACATTGAGAATGAAAACTTTCTCCTTAAAATATTTTACTTTATTCAATAATAAATCTATAATAACGCCAATTCATTAATCGAATCAATATATTTTAGATAGCGAATAAGTTAAACAAAAGGAAAAAAACAACTATACTCAGTCGGGATTCGGTAGAAGCAAGTTCAAAGCGCACTCTCAATTTCAAAGTACGAGAGTGCATAGTATTTTCTTTGTTTCAATTGTTTTACGATTTTTGTTTGTTAAGCATTATTTGATTAATTTTAAATTTAATAAACCTAAGCTTTCTCTTTAGAAATTAAATGAAAATTTCTAAAATATGTAATTAAGTTAATTATGTTTCAAAATGTTCTCATAATTTATTTACTTCAACTCTCTGCAAGAAAGAAACAAACATTTTGGAACAGAGAAAGTAATAAACGATAACTTACACATACAAATATTTAAAATCCTAATGAACTTGACACTCAAATAATATAATTATAAAAATCACACTATCTAAATTAAAATTGCACGCTTCCTTGGAACTTGACAACGTTTTCTGTTTTTTATTTGTTTGTTACATTCGCGAATTTGGATTCACAGCCCTTCTTTATCCTCTTTTAAATAATGAAAAAAAAAATGGTTTTAGCATCATGATAATTATAAGATTCAAATCCAACGAATAAACAGATAAGCAGCCGCCCATTACTTATATTAACCGCCTAATAAAAGAATTAGAAATCATTGCTAGTCTCCAACGTAACTGACAAAAATAATGAAATTAATTAATATGATTTTGCTAAACTGTATCCAGAGTTAGAAGGTAAATTCTTTGCAGCTACACCATTCTACAATGGCTTTTCTTCTTTTTCTTCCTCTTCTTCGTCGTTTTCCTATATTCCTCCGGCTATAATCAAACATGAAATAAATACAATCCTAAATTTTAAGGGGTTATTTGGTTCAATCGTTGCATATCCCAGAATATCCAGTAGTTATCTCACCTTCTATATGGGATAGCTAATCTCACAATTTTAATGTAAAAGTTATCGTAGGATTAGTAAATACCTATAATCAAACATGAAATAAATACAATCTTAAATTTTATCTCGAGATTATTTGTCTGTGTCCCATGTACCAAACGACCCCTTAATTTCTTTTAAGACAACGCAACAAAGCTGACATTATAGTGCACACGCGCTTACATTTTTTGCTTATATATATAAGTGTTATGAAATAAAAGCAATTTAGTAAAACATGAACAAGAAATTGAGATAGAGAGAAGGAAAATATTTTCTTCTTCAATTGTGTGTTCTTTATCTATTACAAGGCCTTTATATAGGCATGAAAAATGAAGAAATATGTCATTGAATATGTCATTAAGCATTTGAGATTATGAAGGAAGATCATGGGAAGGTTATGGAGTTACAATCATTATTCCATAAGTATTATAGTAGTGAATGTTATGGAGATAATGGAGAAGAGTAGTGAGCATTACTCCTTTGGTGGTTATGGACATCCACCATAATTCAAGAGTTTATAACACTCCCCTTTGGATGTACATAGATAATGTACCTCGTTAAAACCTTGCTAGGAAAACACCTTATGGGAAAAAAATCTTGGTAAAGGAAAAAAATACACATATCATGTAATACGCATTGCTTGCTGCCTCATTAAAAACATTGCCAGGAAAACCTAGTGGGATAAAACCATAGCTAAGGAAAAAAGAGTATAGCGCGTATTTGCCTCCCCCTGATGAAAACATCAATTTATTTCACCCAGATTATGTGTTCCGATCATGTATACCAACTTCTCAAATGTTGAGGTTGATCATGTTTCGTTGAATGGAATCACCAAACTATCAGGCGAACAAATTTATTGAACATCTATTTTACCGTTCGGTGAAGATTGTGTCTGATAAAGAACTTTGATAAAATATATGATTCATTTTATCTCCTTCAATATATCCTTCTTTCAATTGACGTCTTTACTATTATTGGAGTCTTCTCTTCAAAGTAAAGTCACACACCAGTTGTGTGTTGAGTGACTTGATTTATCAGTTGCTAGTATATTGACATTGTTGAATAAGTATCAACAATTGATTTTCTTGTGAAATAATAATATGGCAGTACCCTCACATACAAATAGATTGTTTGAGGAACGAACTTCAGAAAATGACTGCATTTGCATAACCAATAAAACTTTGGCAATATTTGTTAGAATAAACAAATCTATATCAAGGATTCCTTTTGCAATATAATCCTAATAATATTCCAATATCTTCATATACGAATAAAACTATATCTTGCTTGTATATTGTTGTGCTCATAGTTCTAGCAAGATACATTAGTGCACCAATTGTACTAGACACAAAAACAAATTATGTACGCCATAATCGCTCTAATTCACATAAGAATTTTCTGAAGCTTTATTTAATAAATATTTTGGGAACCTTAATATGCTTCAGAACAATTTAAATCCTTCAATGATTTCCATTATATGTATATCAAGTTTTTTATGTATTTCTAGATTAAAACCTGAAATGACTACATCCACCACAGGAGAATATGTCTCCATATAATCAATGCCAGGATATTTACAAATCTTCTTGTGTCACAAGTCGTCTTTATGTCTATCGACTTGACCTTTTTCGCAGAAGAATACATTTATACCACTATTGGCTTTATACTTTCAGTTGTTGGGACTATCCGTCCAACTTCATATTTTTCAGGTGAAGTCAATTTTCATTACGTATTTTTCATTTGGCCAATCATTTATCTGTCCAAATTTCATGACAGATTTGAGCTCAAGATCCTCGTCAATATTAATAATATTGAGCGCTATATTATATCGACAACATCGTTGACGATCATTTTATATCAGTTCCATTATTACCCAATAAAGACATAACTTATTGAGATTTCTTTATATCATTATTTTCAGGTACCTGAGCCTCTCCCATGAGGTCTTATGAAGTTTTATGTCGTGGTGCTCTTCTAGAGCATTTGCCTCCTTATTATGACCATCTTGAACATTTGCTCCTCTCCTTCTTCAAGGAGTTTTATCTTTGGAACCGATTAGTCTATTATGCTTTATGCGTGCCATAAAATCTGTCAATTAGAGACGTTACTCTATTTGGAGCATTAGCAGCTGAAATATAACATTTAGCTTTTGGTCAGCAAATACGTCTGGTAATAATTTGCAAATGAATTATCACTTGAACTTCAAGTTCATATTCTCTTGTACGAGGATCTATATGTATTCATAATAATTCATTCCACGTATCAATTTCTCAGTTGCTCATTGTCTCCCCCTAATGTTGGGTTCACCAATACATTTCCCAACCTTCTTTGGGAACCCATCTCTGTGCATTGTGGTGGCATAATTAAACCATATAGCACAACTATATTTCTAGGTGAAAATTATTTGGTTCCTAACCCTGAACCGATTGTGATAGGGAGAACTTTTCATAATTTGGCTAGATGCGTACAAGTATTTCTGTATATTAAATAATACATCTCATACCAAATTTTGTTTTGGGAGTTTTGTTCTCATAACCAATGGTTTAGCTTTAATTGGAGGCAACAATTTTTGCTAAACCAACTTGGATTTAAATCAGTATTATCAAGATAAATCATCATAAGTTATATTATGGAACTTTGCTCTAATAATTTGAACAAGTAACCTTGCAAACGTCAAACTGCAAGTTGAACAAATGCACATGTGACCATAGAATAAATGCATCTATTAAAATCATATAATAATAAACAGTCTACATGGCAGGTGACTGATATCACCTTTTATTCGTTCCGAAAATCAAGGGATTCAATCACAACCTTCACTGGTATATCATGAGTATAAGTATCACAAGATAATTCTTGAAGAATCTTCTATTTCTTCAATATACATGAATTCTCAATTAATTTTTGCATCATAATTGAACTGGGATGGCCAACCGGTCATGCCAACTAATATTTGTTTCAGTAAACCACTAGTTTACCTGTGGCATGTGATTCTATCATCATGCTTATACTTGTGTAGTACAAATAGAAGAAAAGTCAGGTAACCTTTTATATTTACTCGGTATGATTATAGTAATTTGAAGATATTCAATCTTCCTTTCATTTATATTTTCAATATGCCAACCACTTTGGCTTGTACATTTGAAACTCAAAAAGTTTCTTTTGAGACTTACTACAATATTAATGTCATGAATAATTTTACCCATCTGGGTAGTACAAATTAGCTCTTCTGGAGCTCTTAATTGATTTTGTACTATAAGATCTCTTGTGACACCATCCATATGGTGAATCTCTTCTTTACAAAGAAAATCATATCATAATATCATGGTCAAAATCAT
The DNA here is from genome assembly GCA_000715115.1 of Nicotiana otophora. NCBI lineage: Eukaryota > Viridiplantae > Streptophyta > Magnoliopsida > Solanales > Solanaceae > Nicotiana > Nicotiana otophora. Next base: position 82,409 of record AWOL01S0024138.1, read on the forward strand.
CAAAAGCAAAATCATTTCTTGATTTAATTTTGTCTTTAATAACATTTATAAGGCATGCCAAAATATTTTGGTGTATCACATGTACGCGACCAATGATATATTCATGTAACCACACAATAATATTTATTCTTTTTATTTCACTCAAACCTCCCTTAGAGGTGAGTTGTGTGGTATTCATCCAATCATACATTGCATGTCTTTATTCATTATTTTTATCACATATTACCACATTCACCTTTAGGAATGGGTCTGCATTCTCAATGCTTGTCATAAGTCACATTCTCTTCAAGGAATGGATCATAGTCACCAATGTGCTTTATTAGTTTTTCATACCAATTTGATGGTAAACATTGCCTTCACATTTTGAAGGACTATTGTGAGAACCCTTATTATTCTCCTTTTATAATCATAGTGATGACTATTATTATTTTGTTATTTGGAACGCCCACATTCATTGGTCAATCACTTGTCTTCATTTAGATTTATTATGTGCTGCTACCACATTCACTTCAAGAATGGAGCAAATCAAGTGGGACGCGCTTCATGCCTTTTCATGAAAAATATATTATTTTATTTAGTCACCATTATATCATCAATATGGTGCATTGGGATTCAAACCTAATGCCTTACCCATATAAAGGCATGTTATGCCATAATGAACTGAGACTCAAATCTAACTCTTATCATCGTGGAGCATCACGACTTGCTCCCGATATCTTACCCTCATGGTGCGCTGGGAAATGAACCCACCGTCTTATCCTTGTATAACGTTTATCACAAATTGTCTCGTTCACTTCAGGAAATGTAACATAATTCTACGTAGCTATAAATTCAAACTTTAGTAAGTTCAACATAGTAAACAGTATCGTAATAAATAAGTGAATTAAAAATGATAAGAAATATTATCAATGAAACTTTTGATCCAATACATATTTGTGTACTAATATACAATAGGTAAACTTATCAAAATCAAATGTTATCTTCATTCGTGGCCCGTGACCGGAAGATTTTAATTTTTTTTTTAATTCTTCTTCACAAGCAGTAAAAATATTAATCTAGATGAATAACATAATTAAAAGAGATATATATATATGTCAAAACAAGAAAGTATGTAACATATATTGCATTGAAGCCAAGAAGACAAGTAATCTTAAATATTAGGACGGGTAAGAAAATTTTCTAACCGTTTTAAGCAATTCAGAAAGTAAGTTTCAATGAACACTAATCATCACACTAAATGTTACGTCAAACTCAAAGTGACAAAATACTTGGTAATTGGACTTAATTCTTACTGGTTAACGTGTCTCAATAGTTATTAAGCTTAATATTAGCAATATCCTTTATGAACTAATAGAACTAACTATTGTATCAATCAATTCCTTTGCAAATAATTAAACATTCTGGAACGTATGCTTAGTGAATATTAAAAACAAAATATGTAGGTAATAACAACAACAATAACAACAATCCAGTAGAATCCCATTAATGGGGTCTGGGGAGGGTAGTATGTACGCAGACCTTACCCCTACCCCGAAGGAGTAGAGAGGCTGTTTCCGAAAGACCCTCGGCTTAAAAAA
>AWOL01S0024140.1:0-12470 GCA_000715115.1 Nicotiana otophora
CCCCCTCTTTCCACAACCATAACATATTTCAAGAGTGACCCAACATAAACCCGAGTGGCTCTTCTTTCATATCAAACATTCTTGCTCATTGATGCCAATAATCCTCTTTCATTTCTTAGGTGCTCTCACNTCACATAATCTGGTGGCATGGTGACATTAAACACTTCCCCTAGCCATTAGTTCTTTCATTCCCTCCTCGATGCCTCAAACTCGTGGTTAACTCATATGGAAAATGAGACATGACAAGGAATTTAGCTTCATATCTTGAGCTCTATCGCACGATATGGAGTACCAAAGAAGTGTGAAATTTCTAAATGCCCAATAGCCTCCTCATTATTGATTTGGTCGACAACACACCGATAAGAAGGACTCTACTAGACACGGCTCCGAGACATCCTAGGACACTTTAAAACCTTAGGCTCTGATACCAAGTTTGTCACGCCCCAAACACGGGGAGCACGACCGGTGCTCAACCGAGTGAACCCGACCGAGCAAGCTTGTTAGATTTTCTTCTACCCAAACTCATCCATGAATAAAGAGGAGATGTACTCCATTGATCAAACTTTCAAAAGATTTCATTAGAAACTCCCATTTTATTTCCATTAGCAGCTTCATTCCTAATTTCCCATTCCATGATTTCAAAATACTAACATTTCTAATTCAATTTCCCACATTAAATATCACCCACAACTTGTCTGCGGAGCCTTTATGTAAAATAGAAGAGAAATATGAAAATACCGGCAACAAGGCCCCGGCTATACCTCAACCACAAAGTACATGAGAAACAAAAGATACATGACTCCAAAATAAAGTGGGGCTCACCAAGTCAGCTGAAGAGAGTGTACTACTTTCACTGACCAACGCCGCCTACTGTAGAACCACCTGCATCTATTAAAGATGCAGCGCCCCCGACAAAAGGGATGTTAGTACCGTCGAATAGCACTAGCATGTATAGCTAAAAGTCCTCTTTTAAAATAGAGTGTCCATACAAGAAAAGGCAACACATAGAAATAACAAGTCACAATCAACAATATCCAAATGTCTAGTTAAAACATAATGATTTTCAAAATATGAACTTCATATACAATATTTTGGTTGGGAGATCATTAGCACCAATATACCATTGTTCACAATATCACTATTCACAATACAAGTGTTCACAATACCGATGTTCATAATACCACTGTTCACAATACCAATATTCACAATATCAGTGTTCACAATACCAATGTTCACAATACCAGTATTCACAATACTAGTGTTCACAATACCAATGTTCACAATACCAATGCCACCATACTTTTAGCATGGAGTCCGATCACGATCCGACCGGCTAGGCTATCTCATTAGAGACATCAACCACAATTACTATCATTACCAATACCACCGTAATTTTAGCACGGAGTACGATCACGACCCGATCGGTTAGGCTCTCTCCTTAGAGAATCAACCACAATTACTATCTATACCAATACCATCGTAATTTTAGCACGGAGTCTGATCACGACCCGATCGGCTTGGCTGTGTCTTTAGAGAATCAACCACACTTACTGTCAATACCAATACCACCGTAATGTTAGCACGGAGTCCAATCACGACCCGATCGGCTAAGCTGTTTTATTTGAAGGCATCAACCAAAATCTCAATTTCAATTAAGAAGAATACTTTTATCACATCAATCTCATCCCAAATAAGGGGAATAATCACAATCCACCCCTACACTGGCACATGTAGTTTCAGGTGTGGGCCTTATGACCCACCCTTCCTCTGTTTTGCTAATGATGCTCCCAAAAATATTTTTTTGATTTGATTTACACAAAAAGGTAACATAAATACAATTGTACTCACCTCAACATATTTCACATTGTATAAATTCTCATTAGTATTTCCAGTCACTCACAACAACAATACTTCACTGGCTCATTTGGCCATTCACAAGATTCTTCATTTCTCGCACGATGGCCATATTTCATATTCTACACTTTCACCTCTTTCAATTTCAAAGATCACCATCAAATATCAACATATAGAATATTACAGAAATCATATACTTCATATCCATTTGAAACGGGAACTTCAAACACAAACGGTTTCTTCCCAAAGAATGAGGCATACCAACCAACAATAGAAACACACATGAAAAATCATAAACAATCAATACACTATTTATTTTTGCAATACTCTTCCCCAGAAATGACAACGTACAATTTTAACATATAAGTATATAGAACTCGAATCACACTGGATATATTTATAAAGTAAATCATTAGTTAAAACAGCCACTTATGGGCATGAATTTCGTACAAAAGCTTTTAGGCAATTCTATTTTCGAAATCATTTTTAAACAGTTGAGTCGAGGCTCATTTCATAATCTTCATCACACTCTCTCATTGCATTGGCACCAGTAGCCACAATTATAACTTAAATTTTTGGCACATTGTCCACACTCTATATCCCCAATTCACTTATTTTATCTTCAAGCATCTTTATAGATTATAAACCACAAGACATTTTCAGTCAAGACTTTAGGCACACATACGAGCAATTAAGAGTTTTAAGAACATTGAGATTTTTTCATATAATTTGGCATCATAACCTTCATTTGGAACACGACTCAAAGACATAGCATTTTAATACGCAAACCATACTTTGAAACTTACGAAAATATTATGGAATTCGATTCTAAGAGAGAAAGTTTAGCCAACATACCTCGCTTTGAGCTTTCCTTCAATTACTACAACGTTCCATAAATTCTAGCAATCCCAATCTATTTTGAGACATAACAAAGTTGAACCATAATTAGGAAGACATTCATGGTCTCAGCTCATTTGAGCATTTTATCAAACACTAGGTGTGCAAATTTAACTACAAGGTTCTTCTACAAGATTTTCTTTACTCCACAACCCAATCCTTACTTATTTAAGGTCAATAATCTTCCCACAAACCTTATTGGTACAAGCATGTATAATTAATACTCTTACACCTAAGAATCATACTCCCAATCACCCAGCTTTTACCCCAAACGCGAAATTAAAGACTAGGGGTTTGAATCTTAGCCCATGAGTGAAGATATTGTGAGCTTTCCTTGTTGGATTTCAAGGATAGAACAAGATCTTGATGAACAAAACACTTGATCTACTTCCTTTCTTTAGAACACTCTCTCTAAAATATTAGGTTTTAGCTCAAAAATGACTTAACCCCTCTCTCCACCCGGCCTTGGGGGGTATTAAATGAGCTGCTACATATGCGGCCGTGCACCTAGGCAAGTAGCAGCGCACCTGAGGCAGAAACTCTCAAATATATGCGGTCGCGCATCTGGGCACGCATATGATACAAATCCAGTAAAATGGCCATAACTTTCGGTAAAAATATCCAAATGATAAACGGTTTGATACGTTGGAAACTAGACTCAAAGGGATTTAATTGAATAGGTAGATCGCCACCTCAGTCATTATATTGAGGGAGTTATATTCATGTGAAGTCGAGTATTGTGCCAATTGAAACATCCTTTCCACTTAATGTGTCCAACTTGTTCCACACAAGTTCTTACCAATTCCAAAACTCCTTAGTATGTTCCAACACACCTTAAACATACATTATCAATTCAACATGATATGGCTCTATCCCATACGTCTCCTTTAATACTCAAATACGTTATTCCCAAATACCGTTGGCGCACTTTAAAATCTTAAATCATTGGAAACTCTTTACGAGGCCTTACATGGCCTACAAAACAAGAAAGTCAAAACTCACTATATGTTAGGCAAAAATAAAAGAAATAACAAATGAAGAAAGGAATGTACCACTGCGGCATTGTGCATGGCGTTGTTCAACAAACACTCTCTTGAGAGTGCCTGGATATTTACCCAATCTTTCTCTGAAGCCAAAGGCTTCAGATAATTAACAAGCTCCACCAGCCGGGATAGCAAGTTGCATCCGGTAGAGACCGAAAGAGTAACATTCCTCATGACTTGTGGATCTTCAAAAGGGTCATCATAATTGTTCCCCATATTCCTATGAACTGGAGATTGGGGAAGAGGAACACTTTCTTCGTGGTCAGGTGCGACCAGTGGAGATGATGTAGTAATTGTTGGTAGAAAAGTGGATAAAGGTGGAAATGATGTAGCAGTTGCTGGTGTTGGCGAAGAGGGAGATGCATCTGATGGAGTTGAAGAGTGAGAAACAGCTGCAGTAAACGTAATGCTAGTTGTACGTAATCTGATGAATCAAACGCGGAGGAGCGTCTTCCTTTTGATTGTTAGTCCTCCAGCTGGGGACTCCGTAAAGAAACACTTGTGCCCGAAGAAGGACCAGAGATACCTATTCGAGCAAGCACTTCCTGTAGCAGCCTCGCCGCGTCAGCAAGATCAACCAAAATGTCCTCCTCAGGGACAACAACAGAGCCCGCGAGTAGAACTGATTTTAGAGAAAGGATAGAAAGGATCAATCAACTTCTTCACATAAAAAACTGAAATAAGGTGAGTCTGAGTTACCATGGTTTTTGGCCTTCTACCCATTTTTAAGGGCCAGTTCTTTCCGCGTGTGGGTCAAGATCATCTGGACCCACTGGTCCATGACTTCAACCACCGATAGGACCGATCGAGTTGCTGAAACAGGCGAAAGATTGATGATCAATACGAGTATAGAAGAATACCTAATTAAAGAAATAATAAGCAAGGCGTTTACGAGTGCGGTTCCACGCTTTCGGAGAGGATGAAGCCGTTGCTGGAATGATGTCATTGGTGGAAACCACAACGAACCGTTCCATCCACCCACGGCCGTTGTCATCATCCACGCTAGATAACAGAGCATGGTGGCCACGCTTGCTTAAACTTATCATTCCCCCGCAAAAGATTTTAGGGGAATAAAGATTCGTCACATGAGCTAAGGATAGCTCCTCTCCCGTCACTTGGCACAAGAGGCAGAGACAAGCAATCATCTTCCACACAGAAGGGCTTTCTTGTGCCAAACATACTTGATGGCGAAGGCGAAATTCTGCAATAACGGAGTCAAACTTTCCACTCAAAGAGAACGCACCCAAAGTAAAGGGATATATGTAAAAATATGTAAAACCCTCTCTCGGTAGGGTCACTTGCTCTGATAGATTAGGAGCAACAATATCCAAATGATGGAAGCAGCAATCTTCCTTCACAACAGGCATACTAGAAGAATGGAGGGAAGAAGGATATCTGCCAACAACCCATGTGCGAGGGATAGCCGAAGGGAATTTCTCTTCGAAGTCTTTTGTTGTAACAAGACTTCTAGGAATGATGGAATCCACGGTTGGAGGAGCAATATCCTCGACTTTGTTCTTTCCCTTTGAAGATCTAACGTTCATAGATTAAGAAGCCATTTGGATAAAAGAAAATCTTTTTTATTTGAAGGGAGTTAAAGAAAGGTTTATTAACAGCAAGAAAGATTTTAGAAAGCTTGGAAAATAACACGTGTTCGGGGCATTAAATGCGGAGATACGTGCATCTAATCAATCGTCGGAAGCCTTCAAAAGGGATCATAGTAATTCTCGCCAAAAGATTATTTCTACCAACTTTCCGGTGACACAAAGTTATGTCACCGAAAAGTAAGGGGACTATCTGTATAGGGTAAAATATGCTATGCTACGTGGCCGCCCAAAAGAGGAACACGTGGGACCTAAGACGGGAGATAGCCAAAATCGAAGGCAACCATGTCTATTACCGGAAAGAATAACGCTCATAAATATGCAATAAATACTCTTCACTCGGTAGCATTTATATTTCACAGCATTAAGTACATTGCCCGTTACAAAAAATTTGGCATTTATGCTCACTGTTACATCTTCATCAATGGCCCTTATAATTGACATTAAAGAAGAGCACGATCCTAGGACCTCATTTCCTAGATGTAGCTATAAATAGTGAGCTCTGTTATCATTCAAAGGACATGAATTTTCTGGCAAACTAATACTACAATCTACTCAAAGCTCTAATTAATTTTACATTCTTATTTTCTGTTCATATTCTTATTATTATTGCGCCCGGGGGCTTCACTTCCAAAGTCTTTATTTCTGTCATTTTGTCTTCCTATCAAGGATAAGTGTCGTATATTTCTTCAATTATCTTATTATTTCAGGATCGAATTAATTCATATATTTAGAAATCACGTATAAATTCAATTGTACCATTTTACGAGTAAACATAAATGAAGCAAAGACATTACTACATGGGATCAGAACCAAAGTTGAGAACTTCTCGTGCTAAGGCCCGAATGGAGTGCTCGCCACCGGGCCCGACAAGACAACACCCTCGAACTCGGTATGAGCCCCATGACCTCGAAAAGCACTACAAACGATTGTGCATGACTAGCAGAGGGCCGTGATACTCGTACCTAACCGGATATCACGACACGAATATTGCCCGATGTTGGAAGCATATTAGTAGATGATGTACAAGGAGGATTTTTACCTTTTTAGAATTGTATTAAGGGTAAAACTTCCCTACTATATAAAGTAAAAGTTTTTTATTCAATGGATATACTGTAACACGCATATCAAGACAATACAAACTTGTTTCTCTATTTCTTAGTTATTGAAAAGTTCTTATCTTAACCATAGCTTTTCATATATATTTGGTTTTGAATCGAGATTCTGTCGAAGGCAAAACTACTGTTAAGCCTAAATCTGATCCCGGACTCAACGTCGCAACTGGTTTTGTCGAAGCCTAAATCTTTATTTAAGGGTAAACTATTTGGCGCCCACCGTGGGGCTAAGGATAATAGTGGTGGTTTGATACAAATTTCTATAACACACTCTAGTTTACTGTTCTTTAAGGATTCAATTTCAGGTGAACTTAAAAATGTCAAATTCTCAGTCTGCTTACTTGAAAGTTGAGGCTGAATCTAGTCATCATGGCAAAAACAACAACCTAGTACCGAGCGATGAGGTGCCCCTTGCTAATCCTAATGGAGGCCCAGTTGCTGATCTAATCAATGCCAATTCACAGGTTGCTATCGACACCCACCTACCAACTGACCCCGAAAAATAGCGTTCGTGAAGGCGCTCGACCAACAGTTCGAGAAACGCCTGAAGGCAAAGGTCATCCTCGAAATGTTGCAGGCTTAACAAGTGGCGATAGCACAGGTACAAAAGCAAGGCCATCCTTCTGGTATGGTAAAACCCGAGCGATCCCGGGAGAACACCCGAAGAAACGAGCAGACCATCAAGAGGTCATGTGAAGCTGAGCTAGGGTCAACCATAAGATAATGAAAATTCTTGAGGCATTAAAGAAGCGGGCAGAATGAGATAAAAAGAAAATTGAGGCCAATGACAAGAAAGTGGAAACGTACAACTCCAGGGTCGACCAAATCCCAGGAGCACCCCCGATTTTGAAAAGACCGAATTCCAAGAAGTTTATCCAAAAGCCTTTCCCACCAAGCGCGACACCAAAACCGATCCCGAAGAGGTTTCGTATGCTCAATATTCCAAAGTACAATGGAACGACAGATCCAGACGAACATATAATCTCCTATACATATGCCATCAAGGGAAACAACTTGGAATATGACAAAATCGAGGCAGTGTTGCTAAAGAAGTTCGGGGAGACTCTGTCAAAAGGAGCAATGATATGATATCACAACTTACCCCCAAATTCTATTGATTCGTTTGCTATGCTTGCAGACACTTTTGAAGGCCTATGTCGGGGATCTCAAGGTCAAAACTAGAAAATCAGACTTTTCAAGGTTAAACAAAGAGATAATGAGATGCTCATGGAGTTCGTATCAAGGTTCCAGATAGAACGGATGGATCTACCTCCAGTCGCCGATGTTGGGCCATTCAGGCATTCACCCAAGAACTTAACGCCCGAAACTCCTTGGCTTCACAATAGCTTAAACAAAATTTGGTAGAGTACCCAGCGGTGATTTGGGCCGACGTCCACAACAGATATCAATCAAAAATCAGAGTCGAGGACAACCAACTCGGAGCCCCTTCTGGGTCTGTTTATCACGTTAAAACTGACGACATGTCTTAAGAGAGTCATCAACCATGAATCAAGACCGATCCAGGATCGGTATCAACCATACAGTAGAGATCTAAAGGAAAATAGGTTCGGGCATCACCTCAAGAGGAACAAAAAGAGAAATGATCGAGGGTCCAATAGTCGAGGACTGTTTATATCCTGGAGGGTACCATTTCGTTTAGCAACGAGGATGCCGAGGGCATCGTACAACCTCATAATGATGCACTGGTAATTTCCGCACTTATCAATAAATATCAAGTTAAACGTGTGTTGATTGATCCAGGTAGCTCGGCCAACATCAACAAATCGAGGGTCATAGAGCAGTTAGGGTTAAAAGATCAAATAGTGCCAACATTTCGGGTGTTAAATGAATTTAACATGACATGCAAAACCACAAAAGGGGAGATAACCCTATCCGTGAACACTGGGAGACCATCCAGGAAACAAAGTTCTGTGTGATCGAAGGGGACATGATATATAACGCTCTTGTTTGAAGACCATGGGTTCACAACATGAGGGAAGTATCTTTGACCTTACACCAGGTGTTAAAGTTCCCTACTACAATAGGAATCAAGATGGTATACGGAGAACATCCGGCTGCAAAGGAGATGTTCACAGTCGATGAAGTACTCCCGGTGCCCGCCGTCCCGACATTAAGGAACACAGAGCTGACCAGAAAGGCCGAAGTCAAGTAGCAACCACCAATGCTGGCCCAGGTCGGACCTGAGGCTTGAGGAGCTGACGAGGAGGATTGAGATCATTCATAGCTCCTGATGTTATCGACGCCACCAAATCAACGGCCGAGGAGATAGAGCAAGTCATATTGACCGAACACCTACAAGATCGAAAGGTATACCTGGGCACGGGGTTAACCCTCAAACTTATTAAATAACTCATTAAGTTTCTTAAAAATATCATATCTTGTTTCACAAGGTCCCATCTTGATATGATAAGGATATTGCCTAAGATAACCACTCATAAGTTGAGCTTAGACCCAAAGTTCCACCCGGTTAATCAGAAGAGGAGACCCCAGTCCGAGATCAAGCATGTATTCATGAAGAACGAGGTATCTAAGCTCCTTAAAATAGGGTCCATCCGAGAATTTAAGTACCCGGACTGGTTAGCTAACGTAGTGGTAGTACCTAAAAAAGGAAATAATCTAAGAATGGGTGTAGATTACAAAGTCTTGAACAAGGCATGCACTAAGGATTCTTTTTCTTTGCCTAACATCAATCGGATGATCGACGCGATGACCGGGCACGAGATACTCAGCTTTCTCGATGCCTATTGTGGGAACAACCAAATTCGGATGGACCCGAGCGACCAAGAAAAGACTTCCATTATCATTATATTCGGCACCTATTGTTATAATGTAATGACATTAGGATTAAAGAATGTCAGTGCCACTATTCAACACCTAGTAAACCGTATGTTCGAAGAACAGATAGGAAATTCAATGGAAGTTTATATTGACGACATGTTAGTTAAGTCTCTATGAGCGGAGGACCATTTAAAACATTTGCAGGAAACCTTCGACATATTGAAGAAATACAATATGAAGCTGAACCCGGAGATGTGCGCATTCGGGGATGGATCAGGCAAGTTCCTCGGATTCATGGTATCCAATCGGGGAATCAAGATTAATCCTACCAAGATCAAGGCCATAGAAGGTATCACCGTGGTGGACAACGTCAAGAACGTTCAGAGGTTGACTGGCGTATAGCCACTCTGGGCCGGTTCATATTGAGGTCCTCAGACAAAAGCCATAGGTTCTTCTAACTATTGAAGAAGAAGAATAACGTTTCCTGGACCCCAGAATGCCAACAAGCTTTGGAAGAACTCAAACGATACCTTTCGAGTCCGCCCCTACTCCACACTCCGAAGGCGGATGAGCAACTATACCTTTATTTGGTGGTATCCAAGGTGGCGGTAAATAAAGTTTTAGTCAGGGAAGAGGAAAGTACGTAATTTCCTATTTACTATGTCAGTAGAACTCTAGGCGAGGCCAAAACAAGATATCCTTACCAGGAAAAATTGGCGCTCGCTTTGCTAAGCGCCTCTAGGAAGTTAAAATCGTACTTTAAATGCCACCCCATATGTGTCGTAACCTCTTACCCACTGAGGAACATCATGCATAAACCCGAGCTCTCGGGCCCGTTGGCCAAATGGGTCGTCGAAATCAGCAGATACGATATCGAGTACCGACCCCGAACCCCCATAAAACCTCAAGTTTTGGCAGACTTCTTGGCGGACTTTACGCCGGCCTTAATCCCCAAAGTCGAAAGGGAATTACTACTAACCTCTGGGACTACCTCGAGAATTTCGACCCTTTTTACAGATGGTGCCTCGAACGTAAAGGGGTTCGGGCTCGGCATCGTGTTGAATCTACCTACATGGAATGTAGTTAGGTAGTCTATTAGAACTTTGAAATTGACTAACAATGAGGCCGAGTATGAGGCCATGATTGCAGGTCTCGAATTGCCTAAAAGCCTTGGGGACGAGGTGATTGAAGTTAAGTATGACTCTCTCCTTGGGGTAAATCAAGTCAAGGGACGTTTAAAGTGAAAGAAGAACAAATGCGAAGGTATTTAGACAAGTTACAGGTAACGCTGCATCGATTCAAGTAATGGACCCTGCAACACGTGCCCCGAGATCAGAACAATGAGGGCGATGCTCTGGCTAATTTGGGTTCGTTGGTCGATATCGATGAGCTTAGTTCGAGAACAATAGTGCAGCTCATGAAATCAGTGATAGAAGAAGGCCACACCAAAGTTAACTCAACGAGTTTAACTTGGGATTGGAGGAACAAGTACATAGATTATTTGAAGACAGGAAAATTGCCCTCGGATCCCAAGGAATATAGAGCTCAGCGTACGAAGGCTGCTAGATTTAGCTTTATCGAAGGTACTTTGTTCAGAAGAACATTCGACGGCCCACTAGCCATATGCTTGGGGTTGGGAGATACCGAATATGCCTTGAGAGAAGTTCACGAGGGCACTTGCGGGAACAATTCGGGGGAGGAATATTTGGTTTGGAAATTAATCAAGGGTCGCTATTACTGGACCGAAATAGAGAAGGATGTGAAGGACTTTGTACGAAAGTGTGACGGCTGCCAGAGAAACGTGCCAATGGTCCATCAACTGGGGGAGATACTCAATTCAGTCCTGTCCCCGTGGCCATTTATTAAATGGGGAATGGACATCGTCGGTCTCCTATCGTGGGCACCCGGTAAGTCCCAATTCATACTACTCATGACCGATTATTTTTCCAAATGGGTCAAAGCCCAAGTGATCGAGAAACTCCGGGAAAAAGAAGTCATTGACTTTATCTGGGACCACATAATATGCTAATTCGGCATACCTTCCGAAATTGTTTGCGATAATGGGAGATAATTCATCAGCAGCAAGGTAAATAAGTTCTTCGAAGAACACAAGATTAAGAAGATACTAACAACACCTTACACTCCGAGTGGAAATGGACAAGCGGAATCTACGAACAAGACCATACTCCAAAACCTAAAAAAGAGGTTGACCGATGCCAAAGGGAAATGGAACAAAATCTTGCCCGAAGTCCTGTGGGCATACCGTACGACCTCGAAATCTAGTACCGGGGCCACCCCATTTTCATTATTCTATGGTGCTGAATCCTTAATACCTATCGAAGTGGGAGAACCGAGCCTCCGGTTCCAATATGCAACCGAAGAGTTGAATGGAGAGGCCATGATCACGAGCCTGTAACTATTTGATGAAATACGTGAGGCCGCCCTGGTCCGGTTGGCTGCCCAGAAACAACGTATAGAAAGATAATACAACCGAAGATCCAACCTCCAACATTTCAAGATCGGGGATTTGGTGTCGAGGAAAGTAACATTACTCACCCGGGACACAAACGAGGAGAAGGTGGGACCGAACTAGGAAGAACCATATCGAGTCATCTGAATTATCGACAAAGGCTCTTACAAACTTGAAGCAGGAAATGGTGTGGAACTATCGAACAACTAGAACGTGACACGTAAAAACCGGTACTACTTCTAAGGTACGATTTCAATTACTCTTTAATAATATCATGAATCGAACTAACACTTGCAGGCAATGGACAAGGATGAATGTGGCTATTAGGTCTAAAAGCACGCGTTGCACTCTTTTTCCATTGAACCGGTTTTGTCCCAAAAAGGGTTTTTCGGCAAGGGTTTTAATGAGGCAATAGTAAATTGTGCTAACTTAGACTCGGGTTAAGGTTCTTAGCAAGGAAAAAAGGAAACTTTGCACTTGCATAGCTAAGGCCCGATGGTTAGGATTCATTGTACGGGCCAAATGGTTGTGAGAACCGTGCCCACGTAGCCCACCTTAGCCATGATACAAATATTTATTATGTACTTTACACATTGAAATGAAAGAAAGTTCTGCCTTGCTACTACGCATTTTCTTGCATCTTAAAACCCGGATCCTAAGAGCCCACGGGCTACCCTTATTCGAGGAC